>CAUJBT010000237.1:7500-24773 GCA_963082735.1 Pocota personata | reverse complement strand
CTGGTGATTGGGAATAAGAGATCCTTCTTCTATAACCGGCTGTAATCGCTTAAGTACTATTCTTTCGAAAACTTTAGACATAATCGGCAGCAGCGAAATAGGTCTATACGATTTTTTATCATTCGGTGGTTTTCCAGGCTTCAGAATCATTATTACTTCCGCGACTTTCCATTGACTCGGAACATATTCTAATCTTATCGCTGCGTTTATAATGTAAAGGAACTTAACTAACGCTTTTCTAGGTAACGATTTAAGAAGCTCTGCTGTGATTAGGTCGTATCCAGGAGCTTTATTCGGTTTCAGTTTCTTTATTTCTTGTTGAAGTTCGGTCAGCCTTGCATTTCTTACTGTGTAATTGTGAAAAGCTATATCCGACGCATTATCATTTTCAGCAAGCGCTTGCCGATCAAATGGTTTAAATGTTTCTTCTAAATGGGCGGCAAAGACCTCTGCTTTGTCTTTATCATTCTTGGCCCATTCGTTGTCATTTTTCTTGATTGGGGCCGCTTGTATTTTCGATTTTTTAATGCCTTTTATAGCTTTCCAGAGCGAATAATTTGAATCTTTGTCCGCTGTTAAGCTTTCAATGCTGGTTTGTATTGTCCGGTTTTTAAAATCAATAATGGCATTTTTTAGCAAGTTACACAAGCGATTCAAATGCGATTTATGTTGCGGAGCACGAGTTTGATGCCATTTTTTACGCGCTTTTCTCTTCTCCCTTGCCATTTCTTTTATTTCCGGTGGATATTTTTGGCCATTATTATTATTATTATTATTATTATTATTATTATTATTATTATTATTATTATTATTATTATTATTATTATTATTATTATTATTATTATTATTATTATTATTATTATTATTATTATTATTATTATTATTATTATTATTATTATTATTATTATTATTATTATTATTATTATTATTATTATTATTATTATTATTATTATTATTATTATTATTATTATTATTATTATTATTATTATTATTATTATTATTATTATTATTATTATTATTATTATTATTATTATTATTATTATTATTATTATTATTATTATTATTATTATTATTATTATTATTATTATTATTATTATTATTATTATTATTATTATTATTATTATTATTATTATTATTATTATTATTATTATTATTATTATTATTATTATTATTATTATTATTATTATTATTATTATTATTATTATTATTATTATTATTATTATTATTATTATTATTATTATTATTATTATTATTATTATTATTATTATTATTATTATTATTATTATTATTATTATTATTATTATTATTATTATTATTATTATTATTATTATTATTATTATTATTATTATTATTATTATTATTATTATTATTATTATTATTATTATTATTATTATTATTATTATTATTATTATTATTATTATTATTATTATTATTATTATTATTATTATTATTATTATTATTATTATTATTATTATTATTATTATTATTATTATTATTATTATTATTATTATTATTATTATTATTATTATTATTATTATTATTATTATTATTATTATTATTATTATTATTATTATTATTATTATTATTATTATTATTATTATTATTATTATTATTATTATTATTATTATTATTATTATTATTATTATTATTATTATTATTATTATTATTATTATTATTATTATTATTATTATTATTATTATTATTATTATTATTATTATTATTATTATTATTATTATTATTATTATTATTATTATTATTATTATTATTATTATTATTATTATTATTATTATTATTATTATTATTATTATTATTATTATTATTATTATTATTATTATTATTATTATTATTATTATTATTATTATTATTATTATTATTATTATTATTATTATTATTATTATTATTATTATTATTATTATTATTATTATTATTATTATTATTATTATTATTATTATTATTATTATTATTATTATTATTATTATTATTATTATTATTATTATTATTATTATTATTATTATTATTATTATTATTATTATTATTATTATTATTATTATTATTATTATTATTATTATTATTATTATTATTATTATTATTATTATTATTATTATTATTATTATTATTATTATTATTATTATTATTATTATTATTATTATTATTATTATTATTATTATTATTATTATTATTATTATTATTATTATTATTATTATTATTATTATTATTATTATTATTATTATTATTATTATTATTATTATTATTATTATTATTATTATTATTATTATTATTATTATTATTATTATTATTATTATTATTATTATTATTATTATTATTATTATTATTATTATTATTATTATTATTATTATTATTATTATTATTATTATTATTATTATTATTATTATTATTATTATTATTATTATTATTATTATTATTATTATTATTATTATTATTATTATTATTATTATTATTATTATTATTATTATTATTATTATTATTATTATTATTATTATTATTATTATTATTATTATTATTATTATTATTATTATTATTATTATTATTATTATTATTATTATTATTATTATTATTATTATTATTATTATTATTATTATTATTATTATTATTATTATTATTATTATTATTATTATTATTATTATTATTATTATTATTATTATTATTATTATTATTATTATTATTATTATTATTATTATTATTATTATTATTATTATTATTATTATTATTATTATTATTATTATTATTATTATTATTATTATTATTATTATTATTATTATTATTATTATTATTATTATTATTATTATTATTATTATTATTATTATTATTATTATTATTATTATTATTATTATTATTATTATTATTATTATTATTATTATTATTATTATTATTATTATTATTATTATTATTATTATTATTATTATTATTATTATTATTATTATTATTATTATTATTATTATTATTATTATTATTATTATTATTATTATTATTATTATTATTATTATTATTATTATTATTATTATTATTATTATTATTATTATTATTATTATTATTATTATTATTATTATTATTATTATTATTATTATTATTATTATTATTATTATTATTATTATTATTATTATTATTATTATTATTATTATTATTATTATTATTATTATTATTATTATTATTATTATTATTATTATTATTATTATTATTATTATTATTATTATTATTATTATTATTATTATTATTATTATTATTATTATTATTATTATTATTATTATTATTATTATTATTATTATTATTATTATTATTATTATTATTATTATTATTATTATTATTATTATTATTATTATTATTATTATTATTATTATTATTATTATTATTATTATTATTATTATTATTATTATTATTATTATTATTATTATTATTATTATTATTATTATTATTATTATTATTATTATTATTATTATTATTATTATTATTATTATTATTATTATTATTATTATTATTATTATTATTATTATTATTATTATTATTATTATTATTATTATTATTATTATTATTATTATTATTATTATTATTATTATTATTATTATTATTATTATTATTATTATTATTATTATTATTATTATTATTATTATTATTATTATTATTATTATTATTATTATTATTATTATTATTATTATTATTATTATTATTATTATTATTATTATTATTATTATTATTATTATTATTATTATTATTATTATTATTATTATTATTATTATTATTATTATTATTATTATTATTATTATTATTATTATTATTATTATTATTATTATTATTATTATTATTATTATTATTATTATTATTATTATTATTATTATTATTATTATTATTATTATTATTATTATTATTATTATTATTATTATTATTATTATTATTATTATTATTATTATTATTATTATTATTATTATTATTATTATTATTATTATTATTATTATTATTATTATTATTATTATTATTATTATTATTATTATTATTATTATTATTATTATTATTATTATTATTATTATTATTATTATTATTATTATTATTATTATTATTATTATTATTATTATTATTATTATTATTATTATTATTATTATTATTATTATTATTATTATTATTATTATTATTATTATTATTATTATTATTATTATTATTATTATTATTATTATTATTATTATTATTATTATTATTATTATTATTATTATTATTATTATTATTATTATTATTATTATTATTATTATTATTATTATTATTATTATTATTATTATTATTATTATTATTATTATTATTATTATTATTATTATTATTATTATTATTATTATTATTATTATTATTATTATTATTATTATTATTATTATTATTATTATTATTATTATTATTATTATTATTATTATTATTATTATTATTATTATTATTATTATTATTATTATTATTATTATTATTATTATTATTATTATTATTATTATTATTATTATTATTATTATTATTATTATTATTATTATTATTATTATTATTATTATTATTATTATTATTATTATTATTATTATTATTATTATTATTATTATTATTATTATTATTATTATTATTATTATTATTATTATTATTATTATTATTATTATTATTATTATTATTATTATTATTATTATTATTATTATTATTATTATTATTATTATTATTATTATTATTATTATTATTATTATTATTATTATTATTATTATTATTATTATTATTATTATTATTATTATTATTATTATTATTATTATTATTATTATTATTATTATTATTATTATTATTATTATTATTATTATTATTATTATTATTATTATTATTATTATTATTATTATTATTATTATTATTATTATTATTATTATTATTATTATTATTATTATTATTATTATTATTATTATTATTATTATTATTATTATTATTATTATTATTATTATTATTATTATTATTATTATTATTATTATTATTATTATTATTATTATTATTATTATTATTATTATTATTATTATTATTATTATTATTATTATTATTATTATTATTATTATTATTATTATTATTATTATTATTATTATTATTATTATTATTATTATTATTATTATTATTATTATTATTATTATTATTATTATTATTATTATTATTATTATTATTATTATTATTATTATTATTATTATTATTATTATTATTATTATTATTATTATTATTATTATTATTATTATTATTATTATTATTATTATTATTATTATTATTATTATTATTATTATTATTATTATTATTATTATTATTATTATTATTATTATTATTATTATTATTATTATTATTATTATTATTATTATTATTATTATTATTATTATTATTATTATTATTATTATTATTATTATTATTATTATTATTATTATTATTATTATTATTATTATTATTATTATTATTATTATTATTATTATTATTATTATTATTATTATTATTATTATTATTATTATTATTATTATTATTATTATTATTATTATTATTATTATTATTATTATTATTATTATTATTATTATTATTATTATTATTATTATTATTATTATTATTATTATTATTATTATTATTATTATTATTATTATTATTATTATTATTATTATTATTATTATTATTATTATTATTATTATTATTATTATTATTATTATTATTATTATTATTATTATTATTATTATTATTATTATTATTATTATTATTATTATTATTATTATTATTATTATTATTATTATTATTATTATTATTATTATTATTATTATTATTATTATTATTATTATTATTATTATTATTATTATTATTATTATTATTATTATTATTATTATTATTATTATTATTATTATTATTATTATTATTATTATTATTATTATTATTATTATTATTATTATTATTATTATTATTATTATTATTATTATTATTATTATTATTATTATTATTATTATTATTATTATTATTATTATTATTATTATTATTATTATTATTATTATTATTATTATTATTATTATTATTATTATTATTATTATTATTATTATTATTATTATTATTATTATTATTATTATTATTATTATTATTATTATTATTATTATTATTATTATTATTATTATTATTATTATTATTATTATTATTATTATTATTATTATTATTATTATTATTATTATTATTATTATTATTATTATTATTATTATTATTATTATTATTATTATTATTATTATTATTATTATTATTATTATTATTATTATTATTATTATTATTATTATTATTATTATTATTATTATTATTATTATTATTATTATTATTATTATTATTATTATTATTATTATTATTATTATTATTATTATTATTATTATTATTATTATTATTATTATTATTATTATTATTATTATTATTATTATTATTATTATTATTATTATTATTATTATTATTATTATTATTATTATTATTATTATTATTATTATTATTATTATTATTATTATTATTATTATTATTATTATTATTATTATTATTATTATTATTATTATTATTATTATTATTATTATTATTATTATTATTATTATTATTATTATTATTATTATTATTATTATTATTATTATTATTATTATTATTATTATTATTATTATTATTATTATTATTATTATTATTATTATTATTATTATTATTATTATTATTATTATTATTATTATTATTATTATTATTATTATTATTATTATTATTATTATTATTATTATTATTATTATTATTATTATTATTATTATTATTATTATTATTATTATTATTATTATTATTATTATTATTATTATTATTATTATTATTATTATTATTATTATTATTATTATTATTATTATTATTATTATTATTATTATTATTATTATTATTATTATTATTATTATTATTATTATTATTATTATTATTATTATTATTATTATTATTATTATTATTATTATTATTATTATTATTATTATTATTATTATTATTATTATTATTATTATTATTATTATTATTATTATTATTATTATTATTATTATTATTATTATTATTATTATTATTATTATTATTATTATTATTATTATTATTATTATTATTATTATTATTATTATTATTATTATTATTATTATTATTATTATTATTATTATTATTATTATTATTATTATTATTATTATTATTATTATTATTATTATTATTATTATTATTATTATTATTATTATTATTATTATTATTATTATTATTATTATTATTATTATTATTATTATTATTATTATTATTATTATTATTATTATTATTATTATTATTATTATTATTATTATTATTATTATTATTATTATTATTATTATTATTATTATTATTATTATTATTATTATTATTATTATTATTATTATTATTATTATTATTATTATTATTATTATTATTATTATTATTATTATTATTATTATTATTATTATTATTATTATTATTATTATTATTATTATTATTATTATTATTATTATTATTATTATTATTATTATTATTATTATTATTATTATTATTATTATTATTATTATTATTATTATTATTATTATTATTATTATTATTATTATTATTATTATTATTATTATTATTATTATTATTATTATTATTATTATTATTATTATTATTATTATTATTATTATTATTATTATTATTATTATTATTATTATTATTATTATTATTATTATTATTATTATTATTATTATTATTATTATTATTATTATTATTATTATTATTATTATTATTATTATTATTATTATTATTATTATTATTATTATTATTATTATTATTATTATTATTATTATTATTATTATTATTATTATTATTATTATTATTATTATTATTATTATTATTATTATTATTATTATTATTATTATTATTATTATTATTATTATTATTATTATTATTATTATTATTATTATTATTATTATTATTATTATTATTATTATTATTATTATTATTATTATTATTATTATTATTATTATTATTATTATTATTATTATTATTATTATTATTATTATTATTATTATTATTATTATTATTATTATTATTATTATTATTATTATTATTATTATTATTATTATTATTATTATTATTATTATTATTATTATTATTATTATTATTATTATTATTATTATTATTATTATTATTATTATTATTATTATTATTATTATTATTATTATTATTATTATTATTATTATTATTATTATTATTATTATTATTATTATTATTATTATTATTATTATTATTATTATTATTATTATTATTATTATTATTATTATTATTATTATTATTATTATTATTATTATTATTATTATTATTATTATTATTATTATTATTATTATTATTATTATTATTATTATTATTATTATTATTATTATTATTATTATTATTATTATTATTATTATTATTATTATTATTATTATTATTATTATTATTATTATTATTATTATTATTATTATTATTATTATTATTATTATTATTATTATTATTATTATTATTATTATTATTATTATTATTATTATTATTATTATTATTATTATTATTATTATTATTATTATTATTATTATTATTATTATTATTATTATTATTATTATTATTATTATTATTATTATTATTATTATTATTATTATTATTATTATTATTATTATTATTATTATTATTATTATTATTATTATTATTATTATTATTATTATTATTATTATTATTATTATTATTATTATTATTATTATTATTATTATTATTATTATTATTATTATTATTATTATTATTATTATTATTATTATTATTATTATTATTATTATTATTATTATTATTATTATTATTATTATTATTATTATTATTATTATTATTATTATTATTATTATTATTATTATTATTATTATTATTATTATTATTATTATTATTATTATTATTATTATTATTATTATTATTATTATTATTATTATTATTATTATTATTATTATTATTATTATTATTATTATTATTATTATTATTATTATTATTATTATTATTATTATTATTATTATTATTATTATTATTATTATTATTATTATTATTATTATTATTATTATTATTATTATTATTATTATTATTATTATTATTATTATTATTATTATTATTATTATTATTATTATTATTATTATTATTATTATTATTATTATTATTATTATTATTATTATTATTATTATTATTATTATTATTATTATTATTATTATTATTATTATTATTATTATTATTATTATTATTATTATTATTATTATTATTATTATTATTATTATTATTATTATTATTATTATTATTATTATTATTATTATTATTATTATTATTATTATTATTATTATTATTATTATTATTATTATTATTATTATTATTATTATTATTATTATTATTATTATTATTATTATTATTATTATTATTATTATTATTATTATTATTATTATTATTATTATTATTATTATTATTATTATTATTATTATTATTATTATTATTATTATTATTATTATTATTATTATTATTATTATTATAATTATTATTATTATTGTAACATGCGAGCTACGGCTCGAGTAGATAAAACAATTATTCTGTGAAATTTATTTCTTTATTTTCTAGTCTATAGAACAATTCAAGTTCACACTATACTATTCTTCGCAAATTCTTTTCTTACAAGGTCTCTTTCCTCTCAAATCACTTTATCTCCTTTCTATTACTTAATTCACAAATCCAAACTAATTACTTTTTCTTGTTCACTCTCAACTTTCAATTTATCACCAAATTACCACTTCGCCCATTATCACTTTTCCAATCTCTTCGCCACGGTTCTAAACCAACTGTCTTTTTTTTGATCGCCATCTGTCCTTATATAGCAGAAGTTTCTGATAGCCAGAAACTTCTAGCAAATTCTTCGACCACTGGAACAAGAGAAATAATTCTTGCAGTTATAATTCCCTAATATTATCCCTAATATTTTCCCTAATATTATTTGTCTCTTTCGTTGACATGAGCTGTGGAGACTTCGTCCCAGACACGAACCTCGAATGAAGGACAGTTTGAACCAAAATTCTGCCAGAATGGAAAGTCACTTCGGAATTTGCTGCATAGACATAGGCGCGTAGTTATTATTATGCTACACTGCCCCCCTCTTAGACGTGTTCGTCCCGAACAAGTGCATCCTCATTTCGGCCATTGTATCGACTCAGTCGGTCCACATGAACCACTTTCATTTTGGCCCTTGGTCCTCGCTGGATGCGGTAGACAACATCGTTGATGCGGGTTACTATTCTGTAGGGACCTTCCCAGTTCCGCTGTAACTTAGGTGATTTCCCCTTTTGGCGATGGGGATTATACAGCCACACCAGATCTCCTTCCTGGAATCCTGACGTTGTTGCCTTGGCATCATACCTGGTCTTCATGCGGTCGCTCGTCATCTTAATCTGGCTTCTGGTCCTTTGGTGTATGTCCCTAAGCCTTTCCCTAAGGTCCGCCACGTACTCTTCTTCATTTCTGGGCTCATTGGTAGGAGATCCAAATTTCACCTCACTGGGTAAACGAGCTATTCCACCAAATAAGATTTCGAACGGCGTATGTCGAGTAGTGCTATGCACGGCACTTCTATAGGCCATCAAAAACAAGGGAATCTGCCGGTCCCAATCCCGTTGGTAGTCACCTACGACCTTGGAGAGATGTTCGTCCAAAGTCCTATTGAAACGCTCCACCATACCGTCCGACTGTGGATGAAGCGGGGTTGTCCTTGTCTTTTTGATTCCGAGTAGTTGACACATCTCTTGGAAGATTCTTGACTCGAAGTTCCTCCCTTGGTCAGAATGCAATTCCAAGGGCACACCGAATCTGCTAACCCAATTGTAGACGATCTGCTCCGCCACGGTTCTGGCTTCCTGGTTAGGGATCGGAAACGCTTCCGGCCACTTACTGAAGTAGTCCATCACTACGAGTATATACCGATTACCATTGTCGGTTTCCGGAAAGGGCCCTGCGATGTCAATGGCGATTCGTTCGAAAGGTGCTCCCACGTTGTATTGGTGCATCTTACCTCGAGTTTTGATTCTCGGACCCTTGCTAGCTGCACACACGTCGCATTTTCTGCACCAGTCTTCGATATCTTCCTTCGCTTTTAACCAATAAAAACGTTCTCGTACCTTTTCTAGCGTCTTATTCACTCCCAAGTGGCCTCCGGTCGCCCCGCCATGCATTTCCTGTAACACCTCCTTGACCCTCGTCCGCGGTACGACAAGCTGCATTACAAACGATTTTCCGTCGGAGGATTCCCATTTTCTTCTCAGAACACCTTCTTGGACATGGAGGGAGTCCCACTGCGCAAAATATGCCTTTAAGGTCGGGCTTCTGTGAGAGATGTCCTGATGATCCGGTTTCTCCATGTTCTCCTTCCAGGCCAGAATCGGCTCGATATCCGGGTCTTCCTTCTGAGCGTTCCGGATCTCATCTACGCTCCAGCCGGCGATAGGTTCGGCTCTCATTCTTTGGATGGAAACCAGCTCCCGTTCTTCCTGACGCGCACAATGTTTACAATCCGTTCTGCATGGTCTCCGGGACAGTGCATCCGCATTAGAGTGGAGTTTTCCTTTACGATGCTGTATTTCGTAGTCGTAGATTTGCAGCCTTTCGATCCATCTTGCGACCTGACCCTCAGGACTCTTGAACTGTAATAGCCATTTTAAGGCTGCATGGTCTGTGCGAAGAACGAACTTCCTCCCGTAGAGGTATTTGTGAAAATGCTTCGTAGCCAAGATCAAAGATAGAAGTTCCCGCCTTGTCACGCAGTAGTTCCTTTCTGGCTTAGAGAGCACCTTGCTGAAGTACGCAACCACCTTCTCTTGGCCGTCATGCACCTGGGAGAGTACGGCTCCTACCCCGACATTACTAGCATCTGCATCCACAACGAACGTTTCCCCGGGAGTGGGATAAGCCAGTATCGGGGCATCGCATAGCCGTTGTTTAAGTGCCTTGAAGCTCTTCTCGCACTCAATTGACCATTTGAATTGTTTTCCCTTTTCCGTCAACTGGTGCAGGTTCTTTGCGATCCCGGCAAAATCCTTCACGAACCGTCTGTAGTAGGTGGCTAGGCCCAGGAAGCTCCTTAGTTGGTGTTTGTCTTTGGGGACTGGCCAGTTTTTCACCACTTCGACCTTCTCCGGATCGGTTCTCACTCCTTTCGCTGAAATTATGTGTCCCAGGTACTTGACTTCCGCTCTAAACAGGGCGCACTTCTTGGGGTTGAGCTTCAGGTGGGCACTTCGAAGCCTTTGAAACACATCCCTTAGATTGTCTCGGTGTTGCGCAAACGTTTTTCCTACGACGATGACATCATCCAAGTATACCAAACAGGTTTTCCATGTTAACCCTTGCAGGACACATTCCATCAATCGCTCGAAAGTCGCCGGAGCATTGCACAGCCCGAATGGCATTACCGTGAATTGCCATAGCCCATTTCCTGCGGTGAAGGCGGTTTTCTCCCGGTCTTCTGGATGGATCTGTACCTGCCAGTAGCCACTCTTCAAGTCGAGAGTGGAAAACCATCGGGCTCCTGATAGTGTGTCTAGCGTGTCGTCAATCCGTGGCAGAGGGTAGCTGTCTTTCTTGGTGACGTAATTGAGCTGCCGATAGTCCACGCAGAACCGCGTGCTGCCATCTTTCTTCTTAACCAGTACAACCGGTGATGCCCACGGACTTTTGGAACTTTCAATCAGACCTTCTTTCTCCATTGCCGACACCATCTCTGCAACTTCTGTCTGCTTTGCCAATGGAAGGCGCCTAGCAGGCTGACGAATTGGTCTAGTATCACCAGTGTCTATTCGATGTTGTACCAGGTGTGTTCGGCCGTATTCACCGTCCTGTGAGGCAAATACATCAGCGTACTCATTGATAAGATTCTCTGCCATAGTTCGCTGCTCCTGATTCAGCTCACTGGACTGGAGAATCGTCTCTCTCGTTTCCGCTGTCCAAGGTGATGGGAGAGGTTTTGGAGCATCACGTTCAGATATTGTTGCGACGGCGGTAATCGGCGTGCATTTTCCAGTCACCTCCCCTCGCCTTAGTTTGACAGTGTGTGGTCTTGCGTTCAAAACTCTTACTGGAACCATGGTGTTCTTTGGTTCGACTAACGTCTTTCCCACGATGTAGTCGTGAGAATTCTTCTCTGGGTCTGGTTCTACTATGTAGAATCGGTGGCTCCCAAGATCACCTTCCAGCTTCGTCCAAATGATTGTCTCTGAAGACGGCGGCAAAACTTCGTCTTTGCTGATGACTGTCCTGAGAGTTACGGCATTCTCATTTCCGTACACCATCGGAATCTCCACATTTCGATACCTCAGTACTTGCATCCCGATGTCCAAGATTACTTCATTTGCTTTCATGAAGTCTACCCCGATGATGCACTCGTCGCATATATCTGCCACCAGAAACGCATGGGAGAACGTCAGTCCTGCCAGAGTAATCGTAAGACGAACTTCTCCAAATACCTTCGCCATTTCCCCTGTTGCAGTCTTCAGGCAGTAGCTGTTGGTGTTGTGCAGCCAGGAGCTTCTGACGATATCTCTTCTTACAATGGAGGCGGTGGCACCTGTGTCGATGGTGGCTACGCACTTCTTCTTGTTGATTAGTGCCTCCACTGTCAGGCTCTTGTTACCCCGTTTGGTTTGCGAAACTTGAATGGTGTTCCTGGGGGCCTCGCTTCCAGTAACCAACTTCTGCCCCGCGAAGTTGGTCCTTACGCATCTCCCGATTGCTGGTTTTGGGAAGTCTGACTGACAGGATGCTTCCTCTCTGCTTCTCCTACTTCCGCAATGTGGACAATTTCCTCGTCTAGGTGCACTTCTGCACTGCCGTTGTAGGTGTCCGGTTTGGTTGCAATTCCAGCAACGGATTTGACTTCCGCGAGCTCTGTCTTCATCCATGACGGCTGTTCTCTGGCATGAGCATTCCACGACGGACATTTCCCTGACACGGTGTATTCCCTGGTATGCTTGGTCCGCAGCCTTCATTGACAAAGCGAATGCCAATGCCTCGGGGAGTGTTCGCTTTTCAGCCATCCTTACAGCCATTTGCAGTTGTCTGTCCTCTATGGCCTGAATAAAAGCTTCCACCGCCATTTCGTTGATAAGCTCCTCACCGGCTTTAGGGTATGAAAGATGGGCTAGTCGCTCTATATCTGCTTGCAACTGTTGGAGCGTTTCCCCCCTTTTCTGGACTCGACTACGCAGCTGAACCCTGTACACCTGCTGCATGTGTTCATCCCCAAACCGCATCTCGATAGCCTGAACCAGAGAGTCGTAGTTCTGCTGTTTATCTTCCGGGATGGTCTGCAAGAGCTCCGCAGCTGGACCCCTCAGTGCAAGTGTGAGTGCAATGGACTTCTCTTCATCGTCCCAGCTATTGGTCATTGCGGCCGCTTCGAATTGCCTTTTATAAATTGGCCATGATGTTTGACCATCGAAGATAGGAGGCTGCATCTCCTTTCTTCTCAGACCGTCAGTGGAATATTCCCGTGCTTTCTGTCTCTTCACGTTGCTGAGCTCCTTAGCAAGATTTTCGACTTGCTTTCCTACTATCTCGAATTGCGTATCCACTTTTTCAAACTGAGTCTCTATCTTCCCGAACTGAGTTTCATGTTTCTCAAAATTTTCATCGAATCTAATTTCGACTTTTTCGAGTTGCGTCTCGACCTTCTCGATTTTCTCTTCGATCACTTCGAATTTGGATTCCAAGTTCTTGTTTTGCTCATCAAGTTTACTTTCCAGAGCATCTAGAGAATTCTTTTGTTCGTCCATTGCTTTCTTTTGTTCGTCCATTGCTTTCTTTTGTTCATCCAGCTTAAGATCTAGAGAATTCTTTTGTTCGTCCATTGCTTTCTTTTGTTCGTCCAGCTTAAGTTCTAGAGAATTCCTTTGGTCGCCCATTGCTTTCTTTTGTTCGTCCATCGCTTTCTTTTGTTCATCCAGCTTAAGTTCTAGAGAATTCCTTTGGTCGCCCATTGCTTTCTTTTGTTCGTCCATCGCTTTCTTTTGTTCATCCAGCTTAAGTTCTAGAGAATTCTTTTGGTCATCGAGCTTATGACTTTGATCTTCTATTGCTTTCTTTTGTTCGTCCATGACTAACTTAAGTTGCAGGAGCAGACTTGTTATACCCGGGTCGGCTGCTGTACTTACTGCTTCCTCTTCCACGTCAAACTCTACGTCGTGCGGATTTTCACCTTCCTGCGTTACTGCTTCTTCCAGACGAATCAGTAGGGCATCTTTTCCCCCAGTTGTGTCGAGGTTCCGCTTACTGAGTTCTGCCTTTAGTTGAGTTATAGTTAGTTTTCCCAATTTGCGACCCATTTTGCGCAACTAATTAACTCAACACAGAAATCGTTTTTTTTTTTTTTTTTTTTTTTTTGTTTGTGCAATTTCACACCACGGAAATAGTTATTCACAGAATAAGTTTTATCCCACTTCTGACACCAATGTAACATGCGAGCTACGGCTCGAGTAGATAAAACAATTATTCTGTGAAATTTATTTCTTTATTTTCTAGTCTATAGAACAATTCAAGTTCACACTATACTATTCTTCGCAAATTCTTTTCTTACAAGGTCTCTTTCCTCTCAAATCACTTTATCTCCTTTCTATTACTTAATTCACAAATCCAAACTAATTACTTTTTCTTGTTCACTCTCAACTTTCAATTTATCACCAAATTACCACTTCGCCCATTATCACTTTTCCAATCTCTTCGCCACGGTTCTAAACCAACTGTCTTTTTTTTGATCGCCATCTGTTCTTATATAGCAGAAGTTTCTGATAGCCAGAAACTTCTAGCAAATTCTTCGACCACTGGAACAAGAGAAATAATTCTTGCAGTTATAATTCCCTAATATTATCCCTAATATTTTCCCTAATATTATTTGTCTCTTTCGTTGACATGAGCTGTGGAGACTTCGTCCCAGACACGAACCTCGAATGAAGGACAGTTTGAACCAAAATTCTGCCAGAATGGAAAGTCACTTCGGAATTTGCTGCATAGACATAGGCGCGTAGTTATTATTATGCTACATTATTATTATTATTATTATTATTATTATTATTATTATTATTATTATTATTATTATTATTATTATTATTAATATTATTATTATTATTATTATTATTATTATTATTATTATTATTATTATTATTATTATTATTATTATTATTATTATTATTATTATTATTATTATTATTATTATTATTATTATTATTATTATTATTATTATTATTATTATTATTATTATTATTATTATTATTATTATTATTATTATTATTATTATTATTATTATTATTATTATTATTATTATTATTATTATTATTATTATTATTATTATTATTATTATTATTATTATTATTATTATTATTATTATTATTATTATTATTATTATTATTATTATTATTATTATTATTATTATTATTATTATTATTATTATTATTATTATTATTATTATTATTATTATTATTATTATTATTATTATTATTATTATTATTATTATTATTATTATTATTATTATTATTATTATTATTATTATTATTATTATTATTATTATTATTATTATTATTATTATTATTATTATTATTATTATTATTATTATTATTATTATTATTATTATTATTATTATTATTATTATTATTATTATTATTATTATTATTATTATTATTATTATTATTATTATTATTATTATTATTATTATTATTATTATTATTATTATTATTATTATTATTATTATTATTATTATTATTATTATTATTATTATTATTATTATTATTATTATTATTATTATTATTATTATTATTATTATTATTATTATTATTATTATTATTATTATTATTATTATTATTATTATTATTATTATTATTATTATTATTATTATTATTATTATTATTATTATTATTATTATTATTATTATTATTATTATTATTATTATTATTATTATTATTATTATTATTATTATTATTATTATTATTATTATTATTATTATTATTATTATTATTATTATTATTATTATTATTATTATTATTATTATTATTATTATTATTATTATTATTATTATTATTATTATTATTATTATTATTATTATTATTATTATTATTATTATTATTATTATTATTATTATTATTATTATTATTATTATTATTATTATTATTATTATTATTATTATTATTATTATTATTATTATTATTATTATTATTATTATT
>CAUJBT010000237.1:0-2500 GCA_963082735.1 Pocota personata | reverse complement strand
TATTATTATTATTATTATTATTATTATTATTATTATTATTATTATTATTATTATTATTATTATTATTATTATTATTATTATTATTATTATTATTATTATTATTATTATTATTATTATTATTATTATTATTATTATTATTATTATTATTATTATTATTATTATTATTATTATTATTATTATTATTATTATTATTATTATTATTATTATTATTATTATTATTATTATTATTATTATTATTATTATTATTATTATTATTATTATTATTATTATTATTATTATTATTATTATTATTATTATTATTATTATTATTATTATTATTATTATTATTATTATTATTATTATTATTATTATTATTATTATTATTATTATTATTATTATTATTATTATTATTATTATTATTATTATTATTATTATTATTATTATTATTATTATTATTATTATTATTATTATTATTATTATTATTATTATTATTATTATTATTATTATTATTATTATTATTATTATTATTATTATTATTATTATTATTATTATTATTATTATTATTATTATTATTATTATTATTATTATTATTATATTATTATTTATTATTATTATTATTATTATTATTATTATTATTATTATTATTATTATTATTATTAATTATTATTATTATTATTATTATTATTATTATTATTATTATTATTATTATTATTATTATATATTATTATTATTATTATTATTATTATTATTATTATTATTATTATTATTATTATTATTATTATTATTATTATTATTATTATTATTATTATTATTATTATTATTATTATTATTATTATTATTATTATTATTATTATTATTATTATTATTATTATTATTATTATTATTATTATTATTATTATTATTATTATTATTATTATTATTATTATTATTATTATTATTATTATTATTATTATTATTATTATTATTATTATTATTATTATTATTATTATTATTAATTATTATTATTATTATTATTATTATTATTATTATTATTATTATTATTATTATTATATTATTATTATTATTATTATTATTTATTATTATTATTATTATTATTATTATTATTATTATTATTATTATTATTATTATTATTATTATTATTATTATTATTATTATTATTATTATTATTATTATTATTATTATTATTATTATTATTATTATTATTATTATTATTATTATTATTATTATTATTATTATTATTATTATTATTATTATTATTATTATTATTATTATTATTATTATTATTATTATTATTATTATTATTATTATTATTATTATTATTATTATTATTATTATTATTATTATTATTATTATTATTATTATTATTATTATTATTATTATTATTATTATTATTATTATTATTATTATTATTATTATTATTATTATTATTATTATTATTATTATTATTATTATTATTATTATTATTATTATTATTATTATTATTATTATTATTATTATTATTATTATTATTATTATTATTATTATTATTATTATTATTATTATTATTATTATTATTATTATTATTATTATTATTATTATTATTATTATTATTATTATTATTATTATTATTATTATTATTATTATTATTATTATTATTATTATTATTATTATTATTATTATTATTATTATTATTATTATTATTATTATTATTATTATTATTATTATTATTATTATTATTATTATTATTATTATTATTATTATTATTATTATTATTATTATATTATTATTATTATTATTATTATTATTATTATTATTATTATTATTATTATTATTATTATTATTATTATTATTATTATTATTATTATTATTATTATTATTATTATTATTATTATTATTATTATTATATTATTATTATTATTATTATTATTATTATTATTATTATTATTATTATTATTATTATTATTATTATTATTATTATTATTATTATTATTTATTATTATTATTATTATTATTATTATTATTATTATTATTATTATTATTATTATTATTATTATTATTATTATTATTATTATTATTATTATTATTATTATTATTATTATTATTATTATTATTATTATTATTATTATTATTATTATTATTATTATTATTATTATATTATTATTATTATTATTATTATTATTATTATTATTATTATTATTATTATTATTATTATTATTATTATTATTATTATTATTATTATTATTATTATTATTATTATTATTATTATTATTATTATTATTATTATTATTATTATTATTATTATTATTATTATTATTATTATTATTATTATTATTATTATTATTATTATTATTATTATTATTATTATTATTATTATTATTATTATTATTATTATTATTATTATTATTATTATTATTATATTATTATTATTATTATTATTATTATTATTATTATTATTATTATTATTATTATTATTATTATTATTTTTATTATTATTATTATTATTATTATTATTATTATTATTATTATTATTATTATTATTATT
>CAUJBT010000236.1:27374-50746 GCA_963082735.1 Pocota personata | reverse complement strand
TTCTAGTAGTAGTACTAGTAGTGGTGGTGGTTCGACTTGGTCGTTCCCCACTTTTGTAACACTGCCCCCGTCTTAAAAACTCAAAGTTCCGTCTGAGTTTCACCTTGGGTTGCGTAATTGCTAGACGATCGATGTGAACCGCTCTCCTTTTTCTGCTTCCTGTGGTCTGGATGCTGTAGACTAGATCCGATACCCGTTCGACGATTTTTACTGGGCCCTCCCAGTCGCTTTGCAACTTCGGGCATAAACCCTTCCGCCTCTTTGGGTTGTAGAACCATGCCTGTTGATCGAAATGAAAATTAGTAGAATTCGATTTCAGATCATACCTGGCCTTCTTTGCATCTGCTGCCGTTTGAGGATGTATCCGTGCAACATCGTGGCCTTTTTGTGGCCGTTGGCGGAGCTCTATCACATAGGTCGGTGCGTTCTGCGATGTACCTGGTTGTCCCTCTTCCTCAGCCCTTATGCAGTGTTTGCCGCTTCCAATAGGTCTCTGGGATAGCGCGTCTGCATTGCCATGTCTGAGTCCCGGTCGATGCTGGATCTTTGCACTTGGCTCGAGCAAACTGTCGTTTCCAGTTATAATCCTCGGTGGCGGCAGATCCAGTAGAGTCTTGGACTTTGATGGGAGCGTTTGTGGTAGAACGGTGGATAGGAGACCCGTTTGAGCGCTAGCCGGCACCTGTAAGGGCAGTTTCTTACCTTGGATCTCCAGCAGTGCCTCGCTGAGATTTACGCAGCATCGGTGCTCCATTAAAAAGTCGATCCCAAGGATGTTTGGTACCCTACGGTTCACCACCGCAAAAGAGTGGGAGTACTCCTTCCCGTCGATAACAAGGCTGACGTTCGCATTGCCCAGAGTCCAAATTGTGCCTCCCGAAATGCCCTCGATCTGTACAGGTATACCGGTTATACGCGTCTTTTCTGGCAAAAACTTCTCTCCCAGAATCGACACATTGGCTCCCGTATCGATGACTACTTTGCACAATTCACCTCCAATGTAAGCATCCACTGATAAGCTGGTCCCGCTTAGTGCACCTACGAACTTGGATGCTGCCGGGGTCTGGGCCGAAAGGTTGCTGGAAGAAAGATTGAAATTGTTTTTATTGTCCGGTGGAGCGACACTACGCTTCACCACTGGTCTCTGCTCCTTGGGACCAGTGGTCTTTAGTTTTCCGACTGGCCCAGAGTCCCACGAGCCATCGGATTCTCCGTCTGCCACTCTTGATCCTGCCTTGAGTTCGACTGGTCAGACGCCATCCACACTGCCCGATGGTTCCTTCGCTCAAACCGCGACGTCATGTCCTGCGCAATTTGGAGGGCCTCCTGCAAGTTTCGAGGACGCCCAACGGTGACGAAGTTTTGTACCTGTTCGTCACGAATTCCCTCGATGAACTGGCTCAGCAAGATCTCCTCTAACACCTTCTCTCCGCAATCCGGAAAGGCGGCAACCGACAGTCGTTGCAGCTGGATGGCGAACTCCGCCAATGTCTCCCGTGGCTTCTGGATTCGGTTCCGGAGCATAGTGTAGCTAGTATGGTGATCCAGACCGAACCGCTGCTGCAAGAGACTAGTGAGTGCCCCATACGATAAAGGCTTCCCTCTAGGAAGCGCACTTAGCACGGGCAATGCTTCTCCCCGAAGCTGCAAGGCCAGCCCGTTCGCCTTCTCCTCAACCGTCCAACCGTAGAAAGCAGCGATGATTTCGAACTGCCGTTCATAGTCAGCCCAAGACGCTTGTCCATCGTACGGCTGCAATACCCCGAAATTCACTGCCCGATTTGGTTGCTTACCTAACGACTCCCTGGTGGTCGGCTGACAAAGAGCGCCTTCGTTTCCTGTGTTTTTGCGAGGTGTATGATATACCTCGCTTTCGTGAGTAGCTGGTTGCATGCTACAACCACCTTGCTCGTCGTCTGCTCCCAGCTGATGCGATAACATCGTCCGCTTAGCGGTGTCTTCGGATACCGGATGAGGCGACGAGTGCTGCTCGGCTGTGGGCGTAAAATTCCTGTCGCTGAAGGTCTTCTCTAACGCCTCCATTCGGTCCTCCGTCTTCTTTTGCCTACCGACTAGCTCTGCTTTAAAGTCCTCCAATTTCGTCTCCCAGAATGTGCGCTCGTGAAGACTTCGCTCTTGTAGCATCGTCGTCAGCGCAGCGAATTGTTGGCGAACCTCCTCAGCTTCCATGCTTCCGTGGAAAAGAACTAACCTTAGCTCTGTTCAGACAAACCCCACATCTGACACCAGTGTTACACTTCTGGGGGGGGTTATCGGTGGCGACCCCGGGCTGCAGCTGGAAGAGGGAGGAAAAAGCGAGAGTGAATCACAAAAAAACAAGAAAACGCACCGGCGAAGAAAAGAGAAAAACACTTCTTAGTTTAATTTCAGCAGATTTATTTCTGGTTCCCGAGAGGTTTTATTTTGTTGTTGTTAATTTTAGAAATGTTGTTGTTGTTCGAATTTTTTTTGTCTGTGCTGCGTCTTTTCTCCGGCTGTCTTCGTTTCTCCGCGTTGCTCTGTTAGTCCGGTACTTCCGCGTTACTTCGGTCTTTCTCCGATTTCTTCGATTAAAACCCCGACGGACTTCCGAGTATGACACGATGACTATCACCAGCAAAAAGCCAATCTCTCTTGCCGAACGCGCTCCTTTTAAACGCTTCCAACTCTCCACCAAAATTTCCCTCGTTGAATCTATCCGTCCTCTCTTGTCATCTCACTCGCGCCTGGAAAGATTCCAAAAAAAATTATGAAAATTTCCAATTACCTTCCAGCCTTTCGGATTTTTCCTCCGCCATTTTGGAAAATTTTCTATCCCAATTTTCCACTTGTCCACCTTTTCCTTGCCATCGTCACCCATTTTTCCTGATTGCCCGTAATTTTCCCTCTCCAACGAGGGGTCTATCGTCTCGGAGAACCTGGAGTTACTCTTGTAATTGCATTTTTCCTCTTTTTGCCACTTTTCGTCGCTTTCTTGCGATTAAACCGCGCTCCTGTATTTTCCCAACCATTCCCAATTATTTCCCTTTTATCCTACAGCACACCAATGTAACCCAACCCGCAGAATATCCGAATGGGAGCGCCGCATCAAAAAGTGTACTGAACGTGCCCCGGATGACATTGCTGACAGACGTCAGAATTCCCATTCTTTTTTTGTTTTTCGACAATTTATTTTTTTTTTCCCACCGCGCCGGGTATTTTCCGTGTTTTCTTGTGTTTTTCGGGCGTTTTCTTTTTGCAAAAGTGTCTCATTTTGATTCGGGAGTGTGTGCGTCCGTCCGACCATCGATACCGGAAAACGTTCCGACACCAAGTTCCAGGAGAGTGCGGTTCCTCTTGGCAGCAGTCCCGCGCGGTGTACTGCGTCGACCTGGATTGTTCGTTCTTCGAATTTGAGTGTTCTTGGGTCGATAAATCCAGGTGTTTTCCCGTTTGGGAGGAGTGCGAAGTACACCCGCACTCCAATGATGATCATTGTCCACACGCCACAGCTTGCTGTCGGCTATATTTGGATACCCTCTGCAACAGGTGAGTGGTTAAGATCTTTGTTTACCTTTTTTTCTTTTGCCATTATTGCCTTTCTCGGTTGTGTTTTTCGCGAGTGTATTCGATCCTTTTGTTCCAGTAAACGAAACTGGATTCCTCGGTGGCCTATGCCATGGGGAAAGCCGACATCGTTGCTGTGAATCGAGGGGTCCGCGGTTGTGCCAGCGCAGGTGCAGCCGTGTACAATTGCGCAAGTTGAAATCGGGGTTGTTTACTTTTGGTGCGGTGAAACTTTTCCCAGGTAGATATTGCGGGTGGGTTTCTTTTCAGGCGACTGCGCTTCGATGGTGTAATGGATACTGGAAGAGAACAGGTGAGTAGTGAGGTACTTGTGAAATTACCTTTTTAATTAATTTTTCTTTCAATAGGTGACGGCTGATGGACATGACGGAGGCGCTGGAGGTAACCCGCTGGTTCGGCGCCGAGGGTTGATGATGATGCTTGCTAGGGCAAGCAAGATGACTCTGGAGAGGTGGTGTGTTGGTGGAGTATTGGAAGGTGCCTAAAGTTGGAGGTGAGATTCATTACCTGTGTGTTAATTTTATTTTAATCTCGTGTCTCTTTAGGAAGTGAAGTGTAGGCGAGAGGAGAATTTCGCTGCGAATGGCTGCAGACAACCAGACGGGTTGTATTGGACAACTGTGGGCGGCGAAGGCAGCGGTTGATGGCAGCGGATGATGGCAGCGGTTGACGACAGCGGTTTATTGATGTGAGTCTTTTTTTTTCTTTTCTTGTAGTTTCTAGTAGTAGTACTAGTAGTGGTGGTGGTTCGACTTGGTCGTTCCCCACTTTTGTAACAATTCGTTCGACTGCAAAATCCATCGAACAATTTTTCCAACGTATGCGATGGATTAAAGTCCAAACAAGTGAAAAAAAACCATTCATTCGTTCGACTGAAAAATCCATCGAACAATTTTTCCAACAGATGTGATGGTAAAAAGAAACCATTCATTCGTTCGACTGCAAAATCCATCGAACAATTTTTCCAACCGACGCGATGGTTTAAAGTCCAAACAAGTGAAAAAAAACCATTCATTCGTTCGGCTGAAAAATACATCGAACAATTTTTCCAACCGATGCGATGGTTTAAATCCAAACAAGTGAAAAGAAACCATTCATTCGTTCAACTGAAAAATACATCGAACAATTTTTCCAACCGATGCGATGGTTTAAAGTCAAAACGAGTGAAAAAAAACATTCATCCTTTCGACTGCAAAATCCATGGTACAATTTTTCCAGCAGATGCGACGGTAAAAAAAAATCATTCATTCGTTCGACTGCAAAATCCATCGAACAATTTTTCCAACCGACGCGATGGTTTAAAGTCCAAACAAGTGAAAAAAAACCATTCATTCGTTCGGCTGAAAAATCCATCGAACAATTTTTTCAACCGATGCGATGGTTTAAATCCAAACAAGTGAAAAGAATCCATTCATTCGTTCAACTGAAAAATACGTCGAATAATTTTTCCAACCGATGCGATGGTTTAAAGTCAAAACGAGTGAAAAAAAACATTCATCCTTTCGACTGCAAAATCCATGGTACAATTTTTCCAGCAGATGCGACGGTAAAAAAAAATCATTCATTCGTTCGACTGCAAAATCCATCGAACAATTTTTCCAACGTATGCGATGGATTAAAGTCCAAACAAGTGAAAAAAAAACCATTCATTCGTTCGACTAAAAAATCCATCGAACAATTTTTCCAACAGATGCGATTGTTTAAAGTCCAAACAAGTGAAAAAAGAATCCATTCATTCGTTCAACTGAAAAATACGTCGAATAATTTTTCCAACCGATGCGATGGTTTAAAGTCAAAACGAGTGAAAAAAAACATTCATCCTTTCGACTGCAAAATCCATGGTACAATTTTTCCAGCAGATGCGACGGTAAAAAAAAATCATTCATTCGTTCGACTGCAAAATCCATCGAACAATTTTTCCAACGTAT
The DNA here is from genome assembly GCA_963082735.1 of Pocota personata. NCBI lineage: Eukaryota > Metazoa > Arthropoda > Insecta > Diptera > Syrphidae > Pocota > Pocota personata. Next base: position 45,251 of record CAUJBT010000236.1, on the reverse strand, counting down.
GCGATGGATTAAAGTCCAAACAAGTGAAAAAAAACCATTCATTCGTTCGACTGCAAAATCCATCGAACAATTTTTCCAACCGATGCGATTGTTTAAAATCCAAACAAGTGAAAAAAGAAACCATTCATTCGTTCGACTGAAAAATCCATCGAACAATTCTTCCAACCGATGCGATGGTTTAAACTCCAAACAAGTGAAAAAAAACCATTCATTCGTTCGACTGAAAAATCCATCGAACAATTTTTCCAACAGATGCGAAGGTTTAAAGTCCAAACAAGTGAAAAGAAACCATTCATTCGTTCAACTGAAAAATACATCGAACAATTTTTCCAACCGACGCGATGGTTTAAAGTCCAAACAAGTGAAAAAAAACCATTCATTCGTTCGGCTGAAAAATCCATCGAACAATTTTTCCAACCGATGCGATGGTTTAAATCCAAACAAGTGAAAAGAAACCATTCATTCGTTCAACTGAAAAAATACATCGAACAATTTTTCCAACCGATGCGATGGTTTAAAGTCAAAACGAGTGAAAAAAAACATTCATCCTTTCGACTGCAAAATCCATGGTACAATTTTTCCAGCAGATGCGACGGTAAAAAAAAATCATTCATTCGTTCGACTGCAAAATCCATCGAACAATTTTTCCAACCGACGCGATGGTTTAAAGTCCAAACAAGTGAAAAAAAACCATTCATTCGTTCGACTGAAAAATCCATCGAACAATTTTTCCAACAGATGCGAAGGTTTAAAGTCCAAACAAGTGAAAAGAAACCATTCATTCGTTCAACTGAAAAATACATCGAACAATTTTTCCAACGTATGCGATGGTAAAAAAAACCATTCATTCGTTCGACTGCAAAATCCATCGAACAATTTTTCCAACCGATGCGATTGTTTAAAGTCCTAACAAGTGAAAAAGAAACCATTCATTCGTTCGACTGAAAAAACAACCAACAATTTTTCCAACCGATGCGATGGTTTAAACTCCAAACAAGTGAAAAAAAACCATTCATTCGTTCGACTGAAAAATCCATCGAACAATTTTTCCAACAGATGCGATGGTAAAAAAAAACCATTCATTCGTTCGACTGCAAAATCCATCGAACAATTTTTCCAACAGATGCGAAGGTTTAAAGTCCAAACAAGTGAAAAGAAACCATTCATTCGTTCAACTGAAAAATACATCGAACAATTTTTCCAATCGATGCGATGGTTTAAAGTCAAAACGAGTGAAAAAAAACATTCATCCTTTCGACTGCAAAATCCATGGTACAATTTTTCCAGCAGATGCGACGGTAAAAAAAAATCATTCATTCGTTCGACTGCAAAATCCATCGAACAATTTTTCCAATCGATGCGTTGGTTTAAAGTCCAAACAAGTGAAAAAACCATTCATCCCTTCGACTGCAAAATCCATGGTACAATTTTTCCAGCAGATGCGACGGTAAAAAAAAATCATTCATTCGTTCGACTGCAAAATCCATCGAACAATTTTTCCAACCGACGCGATGGTTTAAAGTCAAAACAAGTGAAAAAAAACCATTCATTCGTTCGGCTGAAAAATCCATCGAACAATTTTTCCAACCGATGCGATGGTTTAAATCCAAACAAGTGAAAAGAAACCATTCATTCGTTCAACTGAAAAATACGTCGAACAATTTTTCCAACCGATGCGATGGTTTATTCATCCTTTCGACTGCAAAATCCATGGTACAATTTTTCCAGCAGATGCGACGGTAAAAAAAAATCATTCATTCGTTCGACTGCAAAATCCATTGAAATAATTTTTCCAACGTATGCGATGGATTAAAGTCCAAACAAGTGAAAAAAAACCATTCATTCGTTCGACTGAAAAATCCATCGAACAATTTTTCCAACAGATGCGATGGTAAAAAAAAACCATTCATTCGTTCGACTGCAAAATCCACCGAACAATTTTTCCAACCGATGCGATTGTTTAAAGTCCAAAAAAGTGAAAAAACAAACCATTCATTCGTTCGACTGAAAAATACATCGAACAATTCTTCCAACCGATGCGATGGTTTAAACTCCAATCAAGTGAAAAAAAACCATTCATTCGTTCGACTGAAAAATCCATCGAACAATTCTTAGAACCGATGCGAAGGTTTAAAGTCCAAACAAGTGAAAAGAAACCATTCATTCGTTCAACTGAAAAATACATCGAACAATTTTTCCAACCGATGCGATGGTTTAAAGTCAAAACGAGTGAAAAAAAACATTCATCCTTTCGACTGCAAAATCCATGGTACAATTTTTCCAGCAGATGCGACGGTAAAAAAAAACCATTCATTCGTTCGACTGCAAAATCCATCGAACAATTTTTCCAACCGACGCGATGGTTTAAAGTCCAAACAAGTGAAAAAAAACCATTCATTCGTTCGACTGAAAAATCCATCGAACAATTTTTCCAACCGATGCGATGGTTTAAATCCAAACAAGTGAAAAGAAACCATTCATTCGTTCAACTGAAAAATACGTCGAACAATTTTTCCAACGGATGCGATGGTTTAAAGTCAAAACGAGTGAAAAAAAACATTCATCCTTTCGACTGCAAAATCCATGGTACAATTTTTCCAGCAGATGCGACGGTAAAAAAAAACCATTCATTCGTTCGACTGCAAAATCCATCGAACAATTTTTCCAACCGATGCGATTGTTTAAAGTCCTAAGAAGTGAAAAAAACCATTCATCCTTTCGACTGCAAAATCCATGGTACAATTTTTCCAGCAGATGCGACGGTAAAAAAAATCATTCATTCGTTCGACTGCAAAATCCATCGAACAATTTTTCCAACCGACGCGATGGTTTAAATCCAAACAAGTGAAAAGAAACCATTCATTCGTTCAACTGAAAAATACGTCGAGCAATTTTTCCAACCGATGCGAAGGTTTAAAGTCCAAACAAGTGAAAAGAAACCATTCATTCGTTCAACTGAAAAATACGTCGAGCAATTTTTCCAACCGATGCGATGGTTTAAAGTCAAAACGAGTGAAAAAAGACATTCATCCTTTGGACTGCAAAATCCATGGTACAATTTTTCCAACAGATGCGACGGTAAAAAAAATCATTCATTCGTTCGACTGCAAAATCCATCGAACAATTTTTCCAACCGACGCGATGGTTTAAATCCAAACAAGTGAAAAGAAACCATTCATTCGTTCAACTGAAAAATACGTCGAGCAATTTTTCCAACCGATGCGATGGTTTAAAGTCAAAACGAGTGAAAAAAGACATTCATCCTTTGGACTGCAAAATCCATGGTACAATTTTTCCAACAGATGCGACGGTAAAAAAAAATCATTCATTCGTTCGACTGCAAAATCCATCGAACAATTTTTCCAACGTATGCGATGGATTAAAGTCCAAACAAGTGAAAAAAAACCATTCATTCGTTCGACTGAAAAATCTATCGAACAATTTTTCCAACAGATGCGATGGTAAAAAAAAATCATTCATTCGTTCGACTGCAAAATCCATCGAACAATTTTTCCAACGTATGCGATGGATTAAAGTCCAAACAAGTGAAAAAAAACCATTCATTCGTTCGACTGAAAAATCCATCGAACAATTTTTCCAACAGATGCGATGGTAAAAAAAAACCATTCATTCGTTCGACTGCAAAATCCATCGAACAATTTTTCCAACCGATGCGATTGTTTAAAGTCCAAAAAAGTGAAAAAACAAACCATTCATTCGTTCGACTGAAAAATACATCGAACAATTCTTCCAACCGATGCGATGGTTTAAACTCCAATCAAGTGAAAAAAAACCATTCATTCGTTCGACTGAAAAATCCATCGAACAATTCTTCCAACCGATGCGAAGGTTTAAAGTCCAAACAAGTGAAAAGAAACCATTCATTCGTTCAACTGAAAAATACATCGAACAATTTTTCCAACCGATGCGATTGTTTAAATTCAAAACGAGTGAAAAAAAACATTCATCCTTTCGACTGCAAAATCCATGGTACAATTTTTCCAGCAGATGCGACGGTAAAAAAAAACCATTCATTCGTTCGACTGCAAAATCCATCGAACAATTTTTCCAACCGACGCGATGGTTTAAAGTCCAAACAAGTGAAAAAAAACCATTCATTCGTTCGACTGAAAAATCCATCGAACAATTTTTCCAACCGATGCGATGGTTTAAATCCAAACAAGTGAAAAGAAACCATTCATTCGTTCAACTGAAAAATACGTCGAACAATTTTTCCAACGGATGCGATGGTTTAAAGTCAAAACGAGTGAAAAAAAACATTCATCCTTTCGACTGCAAAATCCATGGTACAATTTTTCCAGCAGATGCGACGGTAAAAAAAAACCATTCATTCGTTCGACTGCAAAATCCATCGAACAATTTTTCCAACCGATGCGATTGTTTAAAGTCCAAACAAGTGAAAAAAGAAACCATTCATTCGTTCGACTGAAAAATCCATCGAACAATCTTTCCAACCGATGCGATGGTTTAAATCCAAACAAGTGAAAAGAAACATTCATCCTTTCGACTGCAAAATCCATGGTACAATTTTTCCAGCAGATGCGACGGTAAAAAAAAATCATTCATTCGTTCGACTGCAAAATCCATCGAACAATTTTTCCAACCGATGCGATGGTTTAAATCCGAACAAGTGAAAAGAAACCATTCATTCGTTCAACTGAAAAATACATCGAACAATTTTTCCAACGTATGCGATGGTAAAAAAAAACCATTCATTCGTTCGACTGAAAAATCAACCAACAATTTTTCCAACCGATGCGATGGTTTAAACTCCAAACAAGTGAAAAAAAACCATTCATTCGTTCGACTGAAAAATCCATCGAACAATTTTTCCAACAGATGCGATGGTAAAAAAAAACCATTCATTCGTTCGACTGCAAAATCCATCGAACAATTTTTCCAACCGATGCGATTGTTTAAAGTCCTAGCAACTGAAAAAAACCATTCATCCTTTCGACTGCAAAATCCATGGTACAATTTTTCCAGCAGATGCGACGGTAAAAAAAAATCATTCATTCGTTCGACTGAAAAATACATCGAACTATTTTTCCAACGTATGCGATGGTAAAAAAAAACCATTCATTCGTTCGACTGCAAAATCCATCGAACAATTTTTCCAACCGATGCGATTGTTTAAAGTCCTAGCAAGTGAAAAAAACCATTCATCCTTTCGACTGCAAAATCCATGGTACAATTTTTCCAGCAGATGCGACGGTAAAAAAAAATCATTCATTCGTTCGACTGCAAAATCCATCGAACAATTTTTCCAACGTATGCGATGGATTAAATTCCAAACAAGTGAAAAAAAAACCATTCATTCGTTCGACTGAAAAATCCATCGAACAATTTTTCCAACAGATGCGATGGCAAAAAAAACCATTCATTCGTTCGACTGAAAAATCCATCGAACAATTCTTCCAACGTATGCGATGGTTTAAACTCCAAACAAGTGAAAAAAAAACCATTCATTCGTTCGGCTGAAAAATCCATCGAACAATTTTTCCAACCGATGCGATGGTTTAAATCCAAACAAGTGAAAAGAAAACATTCATTCGTTCAACTGAAAAATACATCGAACAATTTTTCCAACCGATGCGATGGTTTAAAGTCAAAACGAGTGAAAAAAAACATTCATCCTTTCGACTGCAAAATCCATGGTACAATTTTTCCAGCAGATGCGACGGTAAAAAAAAATCATTCATTCGTTCGACTGCAAAATCCATCGAACAATTTTTCCAACCGATGCGATTGTTTAAAGTCCTAACAAGTGAAAAAAACCATTCATCCTTTCGACTGCAAAATCCATGGTACAATTTTTCCAGCAGATGCGACGGTAAAAAAAAATCATTCATTCGTTCGACTGAAAAATCCATCGAACAATTTTTCCAACCGACGCGATGGTTTAAATCCAAACAAGTGAAAAGAAACCATTCATTCGTTCAACTGAAAAATACGTCGAACAATTTTTCCAACCGATGCGATGGTTTAAAGTCAAAACGAGTGAAAAAAAACATTCATCCTTTCGACTGCAAAATCCATGGTACAATTTTTCCAACAGATGCGACGGTAAAAAAAAATCATTCATTCGTTCGACTGCAAAATCCATCGAACAATTTTTCCAACGTATGCGATGGATTAAAGTCCAAACAAGTGAAAAAAAACCATTCATTCGTTCGACTGAAAAATCTATCGAACAATTTTTCCAACAGATGCGATGGTAAAAAAAACCATTCATTCGTTCGACTGCAAAATCCATCGAACAATTTTTCCAACCGATGCGATTGTTTAAAGTCCAAACAAGTGAAAAAAGAAACCATTCATTCGTTCGACTGAAAAATCCATCGAACAATTCTTCCAACCGATGCGATGGCTTAAATCCAAACAAGTGAAAAGAAACCATTCATTCGTTCAACTGAAAAATACGTCGAACAATTTTTCCAACCGATGCGATGGTTTAAAGTCAAAACGAGTGAAAAAAAACATTCATCCTTTCGACTGCAAAATCCATGGTACAATTTTTCCAGCAGATGCGACGGTAAAAAAAATCATTCATTCGTTCGACTGCAAAATCCATCGAACAATTTTTCCAACCGATGCGATGGTTTAAATCCAAACAATTGAAAAGAAACCATTCATTCGTTCAACTGAAAAATACATCGAACAATTTTTCCAACGTATGCGATGGTAAAAAAAAACCATGCATTCGTTCGACTGAAAAATCAACCAACAATTTTTCCAACCGATGCGATGGTTTAAACTCCAAACAAGTGAAAAAAAAACCATTCATTCGTTCGACTGAAAAATCCATCGAACAATTTTTCCAACAGATGCGATGGTAAAAAAAAACCATTCATTCGTTCGACTGCAAAATCCATCGAACAATTTTTCCAACCGATGCGATTGTTTAAAGTCCTAACAAGTGAAAAAAAAAACCATTCATTCGTTCGACTGAAAAATCAACCAACAATTTTTCCAACAGATGCGAAGGTTTAAAGTCCAAACAAGTGAAAAGAAACCATTCATTCGTTCAACTGAAAAATACATCGAACAATTTTTCCAACCGATGCGATGGTTTAAAGTCAAAACGAGTGAAAAAAAACATTCATCCTTTCGACTGCAAAATCCATGGTACAATTTTTCCAGCAGATGCGACGGTAAAAAAAAATCATTCATTCGTTCGACTGCAAAATCCATCGAACAATTTTTCCAACCGACGCGATGGTTTAAAGTCCAAACAAGTGAAAAAAAACCATTCATTCGTTCGGCTGAAAAATCCATCGAACAATTTTTCCAACCGATGCGATGGTTTAAATCCAAACAAGTGAAAAGAAACCATTCATTCGTTCAACTGAAAAATACGTCGAACAATTTTTCCAACCGATGCGATTGTTTAAAGTCCTAACAAGTGAAAAAAAAAACCATTCATTCGTTCGACTGAAAAATCAACCAACAATTTTTCCAACAGATGCGAAGGTTTAAAGTCCAAACAAGTGAAAAAAAACCATTCATTCGTTCGACTGAAAAATCCATCGAACAATTTTTCCAACAGATGCGATGGTAAAAAAAAACCATTCATTCGCTCGACTGCAAAATCCATCGAACAATTTTTCCAACCGATGCGATTGTTTAAAGTCCAAACAAGTGAAAAAAGAAACCATTCATCCGTTCGACTGAAAAATCCATCGAACAATTCTTCCAACCGATGCGATGGTTTAAATCCAAACAAGTGAAAAGAAACCATTCATTCGTTCAACTGAAAAATACGTCGAACAATTTTTCCAACCGATGCGATGGTTTAAAGTCAAAACGAGTGAAAAAAAACATTCATCCTTTCGACTGCAAAATCCATGGTACAATTTTTCCAGCAGATGCGACGGTAAAAAAAAATCATTCATTCGTTCGACTGCAAAATCCATCGAACAATTTTTCCAACCGATGCGATGGTTTAAATCCAAACAATTGAAAAGAAACCATTCATTCGTTCAACTGAAAAATACATCGAACAATTTTTCCAACAGATGCGATGGTAAAAAAAAACCATTCATTCGTTCGACTGCAAAATCCATCGAACAATTTTTCCAACCGACGCGATGGTTTAAAGTCCAAACAAGTGAAAAAAAACCATTCATTTGTTCGACTGAAAAATCAACCAACAATTTTTCCAACAGATGCGAAGGTTTAAAGTCCAAACAAGTGAAAAGAAACCATTCATTCGTTCAACTGAAAAATACATCGAACAATTTTTCCAACCGATGCGATGGTTTAAAGTCAAAACGAGTGAAAAAAAACATTCATCCTTTCGACTGCAAAATCCATGGTACAATTTTTCCAGCAGATGCGACGGTAAAAAAAAATCATTCATTCGTTCGACTGCAAAATCCATCGAACAATTTTTCCAACCGACGCGATGGTTTAAAGTCCAAACAAGTGAAAAAAAACCATTCATTCGTTCGGCTGAAAAATCCATCGAACAATTTTTCCAACCGATGCGATGGTTTAAATCCAAACAAGTGAAAAGAAACCATTCATTCGTTCAACTGAAAAATACGTCGAATAATTTTTCCAACCGATGCGATGGTTTAAAGTCAAAACGAGTGAAAAAAAACATTCATCCTTTCGACAGCAAAATCCATGGTACAATTTTTCCAGCAGATGCGACGGTAAAAAAAAATCATTCATTCGTTCGACTGCAAAATCCATCGAACAATTTTTCCAACGTATGCGATGGATTAAAGTCCAAACAAGTGAAAAAAAAACCATTCATTCGTTCGACTGAAAAATTAATCGAACAATTTTTCCAACAGATGCGATGGCAAAAAAAACCATTCATTCGTTCGACTGCAAAATCCATCGAACAATTTTTCCAACCGATGCGATTGTTTAAAGTCCTAACAAGTGAAAAAAAAACCATTCGTTCGTTCGACTGAAAAATCAACCAACAATTTTTCCAACCGATGCGATGGTTTAAACTCCAAACAAGTGAAAAAGAACCATTCATTCGTTCGACTGAAAAATCCATCGAACAATTTTTCCAACCGATGCGATGGTTTAAATCCAAACAAGTGAAAAGAAACCATTCATTCGTTCAACTGAAAAATACATCGAACAAATTTTCCAACCGATGCGATGGTTTAAAGTCAAAACGAGTGAAAAAAAACATTTATCCTTTCGACTGCAAAATCCATGGTACAATTTTTCCAGCAGATGCGACGGTAAAAAAAAATCATTCATTCGTTCGACCGCAAAATCCATCGAACAATTTTTCCAACCGATGCGATTGTTTAAAGTCCTAACAAGTGAAAAAAAAAACCATTCATTCGTTCGACTGAAAAATCAACCAACAGTTTTTCCAACAGATGCGAAGGTTTAAAGTCCAAACAAGTGAAAAGAAACCATTCATTCGTTCAACTGAAAAATACATCGAACAATTTTTCCAACCGATGCGATGGTTTAAAGTCAAAACGAGTGAAAAAAAACATTCATCCTTTCGACTGCAAAATCCATGGTACAATTTTTCCAGCAGATGCGACGGTAAAAAAAATCATTCATTCGTTCGACTGCAAAATCCATCGAACAATTTTTCCAACGTATGCGATGGATTAAAGTCCAAACAAGTGAAAAAAAACCATTCATTCGTTCGACTGAAAAATCCATCGAACAATTTTTCCAACAGATGCGATGGTAAAAAGAAACCTTTCATTCGTTCGACTGCAAAATCCATCGAACAATTTTTCCAACCGACGCGATGGTTTAAAGTCCAAACAAGTGAAAAAAAACCATTCATTCGTTCGGCTGAAAAATCCATCGAACAATTTTTCCAACCGATGCGATGGTTTAAATCCAAACAAGTGAAAAGAAACCATTCATTCGTTCAACTGAAAAATACATCGAACAATTTTTCCAACCGATGCGATGGTTTAAAGTCAAAACGAGTGAAAAAAAACATTCATCCTTTCGACTGCAAAATCCATGGTACAATTTTTCCAGCAGATGCGACGGTAAAAAAAAATCATTCATTCGTTCGACTGCAAAATCCATCGAACAATTTTTCCAACCGACGCGATGGTTTAAAGTCCAAACAAGTGAAAAAAAACCATTCATTCGTTCGGCTGAAAAATCCATCGAACAATTTTTCCAACCGATGCGATGGTTTAAATCCAAACAAGTGAAAAGAAACCATTCATTCGTTCAACTGAAAAATACGTCGAATAATTTTTCCAACCGATGCGATGGTTTAAAGTCAAAACGAGTGAAAAAAAACATTCATCCTTTCGACAGCAAAATCCATGGTACAATTTTTCCAGCAGATGCGACGGTAAAAAAAAATCATTCATTCGTTCGACTGCAAAATCCATCGAACAATTTTTAAAACGTATGCGATGGATTAAAGTCCAAACAAGTGAAAAAAAAACCATTCATTCGTTCGACTGAAAAATTAATCGAACAATTTTTCCAACAGATGCGATGGCAAAAAAAACCATTCATTCGTTCGACTGCAAAATCCATCGAACAATTTTTCCAACCGATGCGATTGTTTAAAGTCCTAACAAGTGAAAAAAAAACCATTCATTCGTTCGACTGAAAAATCAACCAACAATTTTTCCAACCGATGCGATGGTTTAAACTCCAAACAAGTGAAAAAGAACCATTCATTCGTTCGACTGAAAAATCCATCGAACAATTTTTCCAAGAGATGCGAAGGTTTAAAGTCCAAACAAGTGAAAAGAAACCATTCATTCGTTCAACTGAAAAATACATCGAACAATTTTTCCAACCGATGCGATGGTTTAAAGTCAAAACGAGTGAAAAAAAACATTCATCCTTTCGACTGCAAAATCCATGGTACAATTTTTCCAGCAGATGCGACGGTAAAAAAAAATCATTCATTCGTTCGACTGCAAAATCCATCGAACAATTTTTCCAACCGACGCGATGGTTTAAAGTCCAAACAAGTGAAAAAAAACCATTCATTCGTTCGGCTGAAAAATCCATCGAACAATTTTTCCAACCGATGCGATGGTTTAAATCCAAACAAGTGAAAAGAAACCATTCATTCTTTCAACTGAAAAATACGTCGAATAATTTTTCCAACCGATGCGATGGTTTAAAGTCAAAACGAGTGAAAAAAAACATTCATCCTTTCGACTGCAAAATCCATGGTACAATTTTTCCAGCAGATGCGACGGTAAAAAAAAATCATTCATTCGTTCGACTGCAAAATCCATCGAACAATTTTTCCAACGTATGCGATGGATTAAAGTCCAAACAAGTGAAAAAAAACCATTCATTCGTTCGACTGAAAAATCCATCGAACAATTTTTCCAACAGATGCGATGGAAAAAAAAAACCATTCATTCGTTCGACTGCAAAATCCATCGAACAATTTTTCCAACCGATGCGATTGTTTAAACTCCAAACAAGTGAAAAAAGAAACCATTCATTCGTTCGACTGAAAAATCCATCGAACAATTCTTCCAACCGATGCGATTGTTTAAACTCCAAACAAGTGAAAAAAGAAACCATTCATTCGTTCAACTGAAAAATACATCGAACAATTTTTCCAACGTATGCGATGGTAAAAAAAAACCATTCATTCGTTCGACTGCAAAATCCATCGAACAATTTTTCCAACCGATGCGATTGTTTAAAGTCCTAACAAGTGAAAAAGAAACCATTCATTCGTTCGACTGAAAAAACAACCAACAATTTTTCCAACCGATGCGATGGTTTAAACTCCAAACAAGTGAAAAAAAACCATTCATTCGTTCGACTGAAAAATCCATCGAACAATTTTTCCAACAGATGCGATGGTAAAAAAAAACCATTCATTCGTTCGACTGCAAAATCCATCGAACAATTTTTCCAACAGATGCGAAGGTTTAAAGTCCAAACAAGTGAAAGGAAACCATTCATTCGTTTAACTGAAAAATACATCGAACAATTTTTCCAATCGATGCGATGGTTTAAAGTCAAAACGAGTGAAAAAAAACATTCATCCTTTCGACTGCAAAATCCATGGTACAATTTTTCCAGCAGATGCGACGGTAAAAAAAAATCATTCATTCGTTCGACTGCAAAATCCATCGAACAATTTTTCCAATCGATGCGTTGGTTTAAAGTCCAAACAAGTGAAAAAAACCATTCATCCCTTCGACTGCAAAATCCATGGTACAATTTTTCCAGCAGATGCGACGGTAAAAAAAAATCATTCATTCGTTCGACTGCAAAATCCATCGAACAATTCTTCCAACCGATGCGATGGTTTAAACTCCAAACAAGTGAAAAAAAACCATTCATTCTTTCGACTGAAAAATCCATCGAACAATTTTTCCAACAGATGCGATGGTAAAAAAAAACCATTCATTCGTTCGACTGCAAAATCCATCGAACAATTTTTCCAACAGATGCGAAGGTTTAAAGTCCAAACAAGTGAAAAGATACCATTCATTCGTTCAACTGAAAAATACATCGAACAATTTTTCCAATCGATGCGATGGTTTAAAGTCAAAACGAGTGAAAAAAAACATTCATCCTTTCGACTGCAAAATCCATGGTACAATTTTTCCAGCAGATGCGACGGTAAAAAAAAATCATTCATTCGTTCGACTGCAAAATCCATCGAACAATTTTTCCAATCGATGCGTTGGTTTAAAGTCCAAACAAGTGAAAAAAACCATTCATCCCTTCGACTGCAAAATCCATGGTACAATTTTTCCAGCAGATGCGACGGTAAAAAAAAATCATTCATTCGTTCGACTGCAAAATCCATCGAACAATTTTTCCAACCGACGCGATGGTTTAAATCCAAACAAGTGAAAAGAAACCATTCATTCGTTCGGCTGAAAAATCCATCGAACAATTTTTCCAACCAATGCGATGGTTTAAATCCAAACAAGTGAAAAGAAACCATTCATTCGTTCAACTGAAAAATACGTCGAACAATTTTTCCAACCGATGCGATGGTTTATTCATCCTTTCGACTGCAAAATCCATGGTACAATTTTTCCAGCAGATGCGACGGTAAAAAAAAAATCATTCATTCGTTCGACTGCAAAATCCATCGAACAATTTTCCAACGTATGCGATGGATTAAAGTCCAAACAAGTGAAAAAAAAACCATTCATTCGTTCGACTGAAAAATCCATCGAACAATTTTTCCAACAGATGCGATGGTAAAAAAAACCATTCATTCGTTCGACTGCAAAATCCATCGAACAATTTTTCCAACCGATGCGATGGTTTAAACTCCAAACAAGTGAAAAAAAAAAATTCATTCGTTCGACTGAAAAATCCATCGAACAATTTTTCCAACAGATGCGATGGATTAAAGTCCAAACAAGTGAAAAAAAACCATTCGTTCGTTCGACTGCAAAATCCATCGAACAATTTTTCCAACGTATGCGATGGATTAAAGTCCAAACAAGTGAAAAAAAACCATTCATTCGTTCGACTGAAAAATCTATCGAACAATTTTTCCAACAGATGCGATGGTAAAAAAAAACCATTCATTCGTTCGACTGCAAAATCCATCGAACAATTTTTCCAACCGATGCGATCGTTTAAAGTCCAAACAAGTGAAAAAAGAAACCATTCATTCGTTCGACTGAAAAATCCATCGAACAATTCTTCCAACCGATGCGATGGTTTAAATCCAAACAAGTGAAAAGAAACCATTCATTCGTTCAACTGAAAAATACGTCGAACAATTTTTCCAACCGATGCGATGGTTTAAAGTCAAAACGAGTGAAAAAAAACATTCATCCTTTCGACTGCAAAATCCATGGTACAATTTTTCCAGCAGATGCGACGGTAAAAAAAAATCATTCATTCGTTCGACTGCAAAATCCATCGAACAATTTTTCCAACCGATGCGATGGTTTAAATCCAAACAATTGAAAAGGAACCATTCATTCGTTCAACTGAAAAATACATAGAACAATTTTTCCAACGCATGCGATGGTAAAAAAAAACCATTCATTCGTTCGACTGCAAAATCCATCGAACAATTTTTCCAACCGATGCGATTGTTTAAAGTCCTAACAAGTGAAAAAAAAACCATTCATTCGTTCGACTGAAAAATCAACCAACAATTTTTCCAACCGATGCGATGGTTTAAACTCCAAACAAGTGAAAAAAAACCATTCATTCGTTCGACTTTAAAATCCATCGAACAATTTTTCCAACAGATGCGAAGGTTTAAAGTCCAAACAAGTGAAAAGAAACCATTCATTCGTTCAACTGAAAAATACATCGAACAACTTTTCCAACCGATGCGATGGTTTAAAGTCAAAACGAGTGAAAAAAAACATTCATCCTTTCGACTGCAAAATCCATCGAACAATTTTTCCAACCGATGCGATTGTTTAAACTCCAAACAAGTGAAAAAAGAAACCATTCATTCGTTCGACTGAAAAATCCATCGAACAATTCTTCCAACCGATGCGATGGTTTAAACTCCAAACAAGTGAAAAAAAACCATTCATTCGTTCGACTGAAAAATCCATCGAACAATTTTTCCAACAGATGCGATGGATTAAAGTCCAAACAAGTGAAAAAAAACCATTCGTTCGTTCGACTGCAAAATCCATCGAACAATTTTTCCAACGTATGCGATGGATTAAAGTCCAAACAAGTGAAAAAAAACCATTCATTCGTTCGACTGAAAAATCCATCGAACAATTTTTCCAACAGATGCGATGGTAAAAAGAAACCATTCATTCGTCCGACTGCAAAATCCATCGAACAATTTTTCCAACCGACGCGATGGTTTAAATCCAAACAATTGAAAAGAAACCATTCATTCGTTCAACTGAAAAATACATCGAACAATTTTTCCAACGTATGCGATGGTAAAAAAAAACCATTCATTCGTTCGACTGAAAAATCAGCCAACAATTTTTCCAACCGACGCGATGGTTTAAACTCCAAACAAGTGAAAAAAAACCATTCATTCGTTCGACTGAAAAATCCATCGAACAATTTTTCCAACAGATGCGATGGTAAAAAAAAACCATTCATTCGTTCGACTGCAAAATCCATCGAACAATTTTTCCAACCGATGCGATTGTTTAAAGTCCTAACAAGTGAAAAAAAAAACCATTCATTCGTTCGACTGAAAAATCAACCAACAATTTTTCCAACAGATGCGAAGGTTTAAAGTCCAAACAAGTGAAAAGAAACCATTCATTCGTTCAACTGAAAAATACATCGAACAATTTTTCCAACCGATGCGATGGTTTAAAGTCAAAACGAGTGAAAAAAAACATTCATCCTTTCGACTGCAAAATCCATGGTACAATTTTTCCAGCAGATGCGACGGTAAAAAAAAATCATTCATTCGTTCGACTGCAAAATCCATCGAACAATTTTTCCAACCGACGCGATGGTTTAAAGTCCAAACAAGTGAAAAAAAACCATTCATTCGTTCGGCTGAAAAATCCATCGAACAATTTTTCCAACCGATGCGATGGTTTAAATCCAAACAAGTGAAAAGAAACCATTCATTCGTTCAACTGAAAAATACGTCGAACAATTTTTCCAACCGATGCGATTGTTTAAAGTCCTAACAAGTGAAAAAAAAAACCATTCATTCTTTCGACTGAAAAATCAACCAACAATTTTTCCAACAGATGCGAAGGTTTAAAGTCCAAACAAGTGAAAAGAAACCATTCATTCGTTCAACTGAAAAATACATCGAACAATTTTTCCAACCGATGCGATGGTTTAAAGTCAAAACGAGTGAAAAAAAACATTCATAATTTCGACTGCAAAATCCATGGTACAATTTTTCCAGCAGATGCGACGGTAAAAAAAATCATTCATTCGTTCGACTGCAAAATCCCTCGAACAATTTTTCCAACGTATGCGATGGATTAAAGTCCAAACAAGTGAAAAAAAACCATTCATTCGTTCGACTGAAAAATCCATCGAACAATTTTTCCAACGTATGCGATGGTTTAAAGTCCAAACAAGTGAAAAAAAACCATTCATTCGTTCGGCTGAAAAATCCATCGAACAATTTTTCCAACCGATGCGATGGTTTAAATCCAAACAAGTGAAAAGAAACCATTCATTCTTTCAACTGAAAAATACGTCGAATAATTTTTCCAACCGATGCGATGGTTTAAAGTCAAAACGAGTGAAAAAAAACATTCATCCTTTCGACTGCAAAATCCATGGTACAATTTTTCCAGCAGATGCGACGGTAAAAAAAAATCATTCATTCGTTCGACTGCAAAATCCATCGAACAATTTTTCCAACGTATGCGATGGATTAAAGTCCAAACAAGTGAAAAAAAAACCATTCATTCGTTCGACTGAAAAATCCATCGAACAATTTTTCCAACAGATGCGATGGCAAAAAAAACCATTCATTCGTTCGACTGCAAAATCCATCGAACAATTTTTCCAACCGATGCGATTGTTTAAAGTCCAAACAAGTGAAAAAAGAAACCATTCATTCGTTCGACTGAAAAATCCATCGAACAATTCTTCCAACCGATGCGATGGTTTAAACTCCAAACAAGTGAATAAAACCATTCATTCGTTCGACTGAAAAATCCATCGAACAATTTTTCCAACAGATGCGAAGGTTTAAATTCCAAACAAGTGAAAAGAAACCATTCATTCGTTCAACTGAAAAATACATCGAACAATTTTTCCAACCGATGCGATGGTTTAAAGTCAAAACGAGTGAAAAAAAACATTCATCCTTTCGACTGCAAAATCCATGGTACAATTTTTATAGCAGATGCGACGGTAAAAAAAATCATTCATTCGTTCGACTGCAAACTCCATCGAACAATTTTTCCAACGTATGCGATGGATTAAAGTCCAAACAAGTGAAAAAAAACCATTCATTCGTTCGACTGAAAAATCCATCGAACAATTTTTCTCAACGTATGCGATGGTTTAAAGTCCAAACAAGTGAAAAAAAACCATTCATTCGTTCGGCTGAAAAATCCATCGAACAATTTTTCCAACCGATGCGATGGTTTAAATCCAAACATGTGAAAAGAAAACCATTCATTCGTTCAACTGTAAAATACGTCGAATAATTTTTCCAACCGATGCGATGGTTTAAAGTCAAAACGAGTGAAAAAAAACATTCATCCTTTCGACTGCAAAATCCATGGTACAATTTTTTCCAGCCAGATGCGACGGTAAAAAAAATCATTCATTCGTTCGACTGCAAAATCCATCGAACAATTTTTCCAACGTATGCGATGGATTAAAGTCCAAACAAGTGAAAAAAAAACCATTCATTCGTTCGACTGAAAAAATCCATCGAACAATTTTCCAACAGATGCGATGGCAAAAAAAACCATTCATTCGTTCGACTGGCAAAATCCATCGAACAATTTTTCCAACCGATGCGATTGTTTAAAGTCCAAACAAGTGAAAAAAGAAACCATTCATTCATTCGACTGAAAAATCCATCGAACAATTCTTCCAACCGATGCGATGGTTTAAACTCCAAACAAGTGAATAAAAACCATTCATTCGTTCGACTGAAAAATCCATCGAACAATTTTTCCAACAGATGCGAAGGTTTAAAGCCCAAACAAGTGAAGAAGAAACCATTCATTCGTTCAACTGAAAAATACATCGAACAATTTTTCCAACCGATGCGATGGTTTAAAGAACGAGTGAAAAAAAAACATTCATCCTTTCGACTGCAAAATCCATGGTACAATTTTTATAGCAGATGCGACGGTAAAAAAAAATCATTCATTCGTTCGACTGCAAAATCCATCGAACAATTTTTCCAACGTATGCGATGGATTAAAGTCCAAACAAGTGAAAAAAAACCATTCATTCGTTCGACTGAAAAATCCATCGAACAATTTTTCCAAC
>CAUJBT010000236.1:0-27174 GCA_963082735.1 Pocota personata | reverse complement strand
ACTTTAAACCATCGCGTCGGTTGGAAAAATTGTTCGATGGATTTTGCAGTCGAACGAATGAATGATTTTTTTTTACCGTCGCATCTGCTGGAAAAATTGTACCATAAATTTTGCAGTCGAAAGGATGAATGTTTTTTTTCACTCGTTTTGACTTTAAACCATCGCATCGGTTGGAAAAATTGTTCGATGTATTTTTCAGTTGAACGAATGAATGGTTTCTTTTCACTTGTTTGGACTTTATACCTTCGCATCTGTTGGAAGAATTGTTGGTTGATTTTTCAGTCGAACGAATGAATGGTTTTTTTTTTTCACTTGTTAGGACTTTAAACAATCGCATCGGTTGGAAAAATTGTTCGATGGATTTTGCAGTCGAACGAATGAATGATTTTTTTTTACCATCGCATCTGTTGGAAAAATTGTTCGATGGATTTTTCAGTCGAACGAATGAATGGTTTTTTTTCACTTGTTTGGAGTTTAAACCATCGCATCGGTTGGAAAAATTGTTGGTTGATTTTTCAGTCGAACGAATGAATGGTTTTTTTTTACCATCGCATACGTTGGAAAAATTGTTCGATGTATTTTTCAGTTGAACGAATGAATGGTTTCTTTTCAATTGTTTGGATTTAAACCATCGCATCGGTTGGAAAAATTGTTCGATGGATTTTGCAGTCGAACGAATTAATGATTTTTTTTTACCGTCGCATCTGCTGTAAAAATTGTACCATGGATTTTGCAGTCGAAAGGATGAATGTTTTTTTTCACTCGTTTTGACTTTAAACCATCGCATCGGTTGGAAAAATTGTTCGACGTATTTTTCAGTTGAACGAATGAATGGTTTCTTTTCACTTGTTTGGATTTAAACCATCGCATCGGTTGGAAGAATTGTTCGATGGATTTTTCAGTCGAACGAATGAATGGTTTCTTTTTTCACTTGTTTGGACTTTAAACAATCGCATCGGTTGGAAAAATTGTTCGATGGATTTTGCAGTCGAACGAATGAATGGTTTTTTTTTACCATCGCATCTGTTGGAAAAATTGTTCGATAGATTTTTCAGTCGAACGAATGAATGGTTTTTTTTCACTTGTTTGGACTTTAATCCATCGCATACGTTGGAAAAATTGTTCGATGGATTTTGCAGTCGAACGAATGAATGATTTTTTTTTACCGTCGCATCTGCTGTAAAAATTGTACCATGGATTTTGCAGTCGAAAGGATGAATGTTTTTTTTCACTCGTTTTGACTTTAAACCATCGCATCGGTTGGAAAAATTGTTCGACGTATTTTTCAGTTGAACGAATGAATGGTTTCTTTTCACTTGTTTGGATTTAAACCATCGCGTCGGTTGGAAAAATTGTTCGATGGATTTTGCAGTCGAACGAATGAATGATTTTTTTTTACCGTCGCATCTGCTGGAAAAATTGTACCATGGATTTTGCAGTCGAAAGGATGAATGGTTTTTTTCACTTGTTAGGACTTTAAACAATCGCATCGGTTGGAAAAATTGTTCGATGGATTTTGCAGTCGAACGAATGAATGGTTTTTTTTTACCGTCGCATCTGCTGGAAAAATTGTACCATGGATTTTGCAGTCGAAAGGATGAATGTTTTTTTTCACTCGTTTTGACTTTAAACCATCGCATCCGTTGGAAAAATTGTTCGACGTATTTTTCAGTTGAACGAATGAATGGTTTCTTTTCACTTGTTTGGATTTAAACCATCGCATCGGTTGGAAAAATTGTTCGATGGATTTTTCAGCCGAACGAATGAATGGTTTTTTTCACTTGTTTGGACTTTAAACCATCGCGTCGGTTGGAAAAATTGTTCGATGGATTTTGCAGTCGAACGAATGACTGGTTTTTTTTTACCGTCGCATCTGCTGGAAAAATTGTACCATGGATTTTGCAGTCGAAAGGATGAATGTTTTTTTTCACTCGTTTTGACTTTAAACCATCGCATCGGTTGGAAAAATTGTTCGATGTATTTTTCAGTTGAACGAATGAATGGTTTCTTTTCACTTGTTTGGACTTTAAACCTTCGCATCGGTTGGAAGAATTGTTCGATGGATTTTTCAGACGAACGAATGAATGGTTTTTTTTCACTTGTTTGGAGTTTAAACCATCGCATCGGTTGGAAGAATTGTTCGATGTATTTTTCAGTCGAACGAATGAATGGTTTGTTTTTTCACTTTTTTGGGCTTTAAACAATCGCATCGGTTGGAAAAATTGTTCGATGGATTTTGCAGTCGAACGAATGAATAGTTTTTTTTTACCATCGCATCTGTTGGAAAAATTGTTCGGTGGATTTTTCAGTCGAACGAATGAATGGTTTTTTTTCACTTGTTTGGACTTTAATCCATCGCATACGTTGGAAAAATTGTTCGATGGATTTTGCAGTCGAACGAATGAATGATTTTTTTTTACCGTCGCATCTGCTGGAAAAATTGTACCATGGATTTTGCAGTCGAAAGGATGAATAAACCATCGCATCGGTTGGAAAAATTGTTCGACGTATTTTTCAGTTGAACGAATGAATGGTTTTTTTTCACTTGTTTTGACTTTAAACCAACGCATCGATTGGAAAAATTGTTCGATGGATTTTGCAGTCGAACGAATGAATGATTTTTTTTTACCGTCGCATCTGCTGGAAAAATTGTACCATGGATTTTGCAGTCGAAAGGATGAATGTTTTTTTTCACTCGTTTTGACTTTAAACCATCGCATCGATTGGAAAAATTGTTCGATGTATTTTTCAGTTGAACGAATGAATGGTTTCTTTTCACTTGTTTGGACTTTAAACCTTCGCATCTGTTGGAAAAATTGTTCGATGGATTTTTCAGTCGAACGAATGAATGGTTTTTTTTCACTTGTTTGGAGTTTAAACCATCGCATCGGTTGGAAAAATTGTTGGTTGTTTTTTCAGTCGAACGAATGAATGGTTTCTTTTTCACTTTTTTGGACTTTAAACAATCGCATCGGTTGGAAAAATTGTTCGATGGATTTTGCAGTCGAACGAATGAATGATTTTTTTTTACCGTCGCATCTGCTGGAAAAACTGTACCATGGATTTTGCAGTCGAAAGGATGAATGTTTTTTTTCACTCGTTTTGCGTTTTGACTCTAAACAATCGCATCGGTTGGAAAAATTGTTCGACGTATTTTTCAGTTGAACGAATGAATGGTTTCTTTTCACTTGTTTGGATTTAAACCATCGCATCGGTTGGAAGAATTGTTCGATGGATTTTTCAGTCGAACGAATTAATGGTTTCTTTTTTCACTTGTTTGGACTTTAAACAATCGCATCGGTTGGAAAAATTGTTCGATGGATTTTGCAGTCGAACGAATGAATGGTTTTTTTTTACCATCGCATCTGTTGGAAAAATTGTTCGATGGATTTTTCAGTCGAACGAATGAATGGTTTTTTTTTCACTTGTTTGGAGTTTAAACCATCGCATCGGTTGGAAGAATTGTTCGATGGATTTTTCAGTCGAACGAATGAATGGTTTCTTTTTTCACTTGTTTGGAGTTTAAACAATCGTATCGGTTGGAAAAATTGTTCGATGGATTTTGCAGTCCAACGAATGAATGGCTTTTTTTACCATCGCATCTGTTTGAAAAATTGTTCGATGGATTTTTCAGTCGAACGAATGAATGGTTTTTGTTTTCACTTGTTTGGACTTTAATCCATCGCATACGTTACAAAAATTGTTCGATGGATTTTGCAGTCGAACGAATGAATGATTTTTTTTTACCGTCGCATCTGCTGGAAAAATTGTACCATGATTTTGCAGTCGAAAGGATGAATGTTTTTTTTCACTCGTTTTGACTTTAAACCATCGCATCGGTTGGAAAAATTATTCGACGTATTTTTCAGTTGAACGAATGAATGGTTTCTTTTCACTTGTTTGGATTTAAACCATCGCATCGGTTGGAAAAATTGTTCGATGGATTTTTCAGCCGAACGAATGAATGTTTTTTTTCACTTGTTTGGACTTTAAACCATCGCGTCGGTTGGAAAAAATGTTCGATGGATTTTGCAGTCGAACGAATGAATGATTTTTTTTACCGTCGCATCTGCTGGAAAAATTGTACCATGGATTTTGCAGTCGAAAGGATGAATGTTTTTTTCACTCGTTTTGACTTTAAACCATCGCATCGGTTGGAAAAATTGTTCGATGTATTTTTCAGTTGAACGAATGAATGGTTTTCTTTTCACTTGTTTGGAATTTAAACCTTCGCATCTGTTGGAAAAATTGTTCGATGGATTTTTCAGTCGAACGAATGAATGGTTTTTTTCACTTGTTTGGAGTTTAAACCATCGCATCGGTTGGAAAAATTGTTGGTTGATTTTTCAGTCGAACGAATGAATGGTTTTTTTTTCACTTGTTAGGACTTTAAAACAATCGCATCGGTTGGAAAAATTGTTCGATGGATTTTGCAGTCGAACGAATGAATGGTTTTTTTTTTACCATCGCATACGTTGGAAAAATTGTTCGATGTATTTTTCAGTTGAACGAATGAATGGTTTCTTTTCAATTGTTGGATTTAAACCATCGCATCGGTTGGAAAAATTGTTCGATGGATTTTGCAGTCGAACGAATGAATGATTTTTTTTTACCGTCGCATCTGCTGGAAAAATTGTACCATGGATTTTGCAGTCGAAAGGATGAATGTTTTTTTTCACTCGTTTTGACTTTAAACCATCGCATCGGTTGGAAAAATTATTCGACGTAATTTTCAGTTGAACGAATGAATGGTTCTTTTCACTTGTTTGGAATTTAAACCTTCGCATCTGTTGGAAAAATTGTTCGATGGATTTTTTCAGTCGAACGAATGAATGGTTTTTTTTCACTTGTTTGGAGTTTAAACCATCGCATCGGTTGGAAAAATTATTCGACGTATTTTTCAGTTGAACGAATGAATGGTTTCTTTTCACTTGTTTGGAATTTAAACCTTCGCATCTGTTGAAAAATTGTTCGATGGATTTTTCAGTCGAACGAATGAATGGTTTTTTTTCACTTGTTTGGAGTTTAAACCATCGCATCGGTTGGAAAAATTGTTGGTTGATTTTTCAGTCGAACGAATGAATGGTTTCTTTTTTCACTTGTTTGACTTTAAACAATCGCATCGGTTGGAAAAATTGTTCGATGGATTTTGCAGTCGAACGAATGAATGGTTTTTTTTGCCATCGCATCTGTTGGAAAAATTGTTCGATGGATTTTTCAGCCGAACGAATGAATGGTTTTTTTTCACTTGTTTGGACTTTAAACCATCGCGTCGGTTGGAAAAATTGTTCGATGGATTTTGCAGTCGAACGAATGAATGATTTTTTTTTACCGTCGCATCTCTGCTGGAAAAATTGTACCATGGATTTTGCAGTCGAAAGAATGAATGTTTTTTTTCACTCGTTTTGACTTTAAACCATCGCATCGGTTGGAAAAATTATTCGACGTATTTTTCAGTTGAACGAATGAATGGTTTCTTTTCACTTGTTTGGATTTAAACCATCGCATCGGTTGGAAAAATTGTTCGATGGATTTTTCAGCCGAACGAATGAATGGTTTTTTTTCACTAGTTTGGACTTTAAACCATCGCGTCGGTTGGAAAAATTGTTCGATGGATTTTGCAGTCGAACGAATGAATGATTTTTTTTTACCGTCGCATCTGCTGGAAAAATTGTACCATGGATTTTGCAGTCGAAATGATGAATGTTTTTTTTCACTCGTTTTGAATTTAAACCATCGCATCGGTTGGAAAAATTGTTCGATGTATTTTTCAGTTGAACGAATGAATGGTTTCTTTTCACTTGTTTGGACTTTAAACCATCGCGTCGGTTTGAAAAAATTGTTCGATGGATTTTGCAGTCGAACGAATGAATGGTTTCTTTTTACCATCGCATCTGTTGGAAAAATTGTTCGATGGATTTTTCAGTCGAACGAATGAATGGTTTTTTTTCACTTGTTTGGACTTTAATCCATCGCATCTGTTGGAAAAATTGTTCGATGGATTTTGCAGTCGAACGAATGAATGATTTTTTTTACCGTCGCATCTGCTGGAAAAATTGTACCATGGATTTTGCAGTCGAAAGGATGAATGTTTTTTTTCACTCGTTTTGACTTTAAACCATCGCATCGGTTGGAAAAATTGTTCGATGTATTTTTCAGTTGAACGAATGAATGGTTTCTTTTCACTTGTTTGGACTTTAAACCTTCGCATCTGTTGGAAAAATTGTTGGTTGATTTTTCAGTCGAACGAATGAATGGTTTTTTTTTCACTTGTTATTACTTTAAACAATCGCATCGGTTGGAAAAATTGTTCGACGTATTTTTCAGTTGAACGAATGAATGGTTTCTTTTCACTTGTTTGGATTTAAACCATCGCATCGGTTGGAAAAATTGTTCGATGGATTTTTCTGCCGAACGAATGAATGGTTTTTTTTTCACTTGTTTGGACTTTAAACCATCGCGTCGGTTGGAAAAATTGTTCGATGGATTTTGCAGTCGAACGAATAAATGATTTTTTTTTACCGTCGCATCTGCTGGAAAAATTGTACCATGGATTTTGCAGTCGAAATGATGAATGTTTTTTTTCACTCGTTTTGACTTTAAACCATCGCATCGGTTGGAAAAATTGTTCGATGTATTTTTCAGTTGAACGAATGAATGGTTTCTTTTCACTTGTTTGGACTTTAAACCTTCGCATCTGTTGGAAAAATTGTTGGTTGATTTTTCAGTCGAACGAATGAATGGTTTTTTTTTTCACTTGTTAGGACTTTAAACAATCGCATCTGTTGGAAAAATTGTTCGATGGATTTTGCAGTCGAACGAATGAATGGTTTTTTTTTACCATCGCATCTGTTGGAAAAATTGTTCGATGGATTTTTCAGTCGAACGAATGAATGGTTTTTTTCACTTGTTTGGAGTTTAAACCATCGCATCGGTGGAAAAATTGTTGGTTGATTTTTCAGTCGAACGAATTAATGGTTTTTTTTTACCATCGCATACGTTGGAAAAATTGTTCGATGTATTTTTCAGTTGAACGAATGAATGGTTTCTTTTCAATTGTTTGGATTTAAACCATCGCATCGGTTGGAAAAATTGTTCGATGGATTTTGCAGTCGAACGAATGAATGATTTTTTTTTACCGTCGCATCTGCTGGAAAAATTGTACCATGGATTTTGCAGTAGAAAGGATGAATGTTTTTTTTCACTCGTTTTGACTTTAAACCATCGCATCGGTTGGAAAAATTGTTCGACGTATTTTTCAGTTGAACGAATGAATGGTTTCTTTTCACTTGTTTGGATTTAAACCATCGCATCGGTTGGAAGAATTGTTCGATGGATTTTTCAGTCGAACGAATGAATGGTTTCTTTTTTCACTTGTTTGGACTTTAAACCATCGCGTCGGTTGGAAAAATTGTTCGATGGATTTTGCAGTCGAACGAATGAATGATTTTTTTTTACCGTCGCATCTGCTGGAAAAATTGTACCATGGATTTTGCGGTCGAAATGATGAATGTTTTTTTTCACTCGTTTTGACTTTAAACCATCGCATCGGTTGGAAAAATTGTTCGATGTATTTTTCAGTTGAACGAATGAATGGTTTCTTTTCACTTGTTTGGACTTTAAACCTTCGCATCTGTTGGAAAAATTGTTGGTTGATTTTTCAGTCGAACGAATGAATGGTTTTTTTTTTCACTTGTTATTACTTTAAACAATCGCATCGGTTGGAAAAATTGTTCGACGTATTTTTCAGTTGAACGAATGAATGGTTTCTTTTCACTTGTTTGGATTTAAACCATCGCATCGGTTGGAAAAATTGTTCGATGGATTTTTCAACCGAACGAATGAATGGTTTTTTTTCACTTGTTTGGACTTTAAACCTTCGCATCTGTTGGAAAAATTGTTGGTTGATTTTTCAGTCGAACGAATGAATGGTTTTTTTTTCACTTGTTAGGACTTTAAACAATCGCATCGGTTGGAAAAATTGTTCGATGGATTTTGCAGTCGAACGAATGAATGGTTTTTTTTTACCATCGCATCGGTTGGAAAAATTGTTGGTTGATTTTTCGGTCGAACGAATGAATGGTTTTTTTTTACCATCGCATACGTTGGAAAAATTGTTCGATGTATTTTTCAGTTGAACGAATGAATGGTTTCTTTTCACTTGTTTGGACTTTAAACCTTCGCATCGGTTGGAAGAATTGTTCGATGGATTTTTCAGTCGAACGAATGTATGGTTTTTTTTCACTTGTTTGGAGTTTAAACCATCGCATCGGTTGGAAGAATTGTTCGATGTATTTTTCAGTCGAACGAATGAATGGTTTGTTTTTTCACTTTTTTCCACTTTAAACAATCGCATCGGTTGGAAAAATTGTTCGATAGATTTTGCAGTCGAACGAATGAATGGTTTTTTTTTACCATCGCATCTGTTGGAAAAATTGTTCGATGGATTTTTCAGTCGAACGAATGAATGGTTTTTTTTCACTTGTTTGGACTTTAATCCATCGCATACGTTGGAAAAATTGTTCGATGGATTTTGCAGTCGAACGAATGAATGATTTTTTTTTACCGTCGCATCTGCTGGAAAAATTGTACCATGGATTTTGCAATCGAAAGGATGAATGTTTTTTTTCACTCGTTTTGACTTTAAACCATCGCATCGATTGGAAAAATTGTTCGATGTATTTTTCAGTTGAACGAATGAATGGTTTCTTTTCACTTGTTTCGACTTTAAACCTTCGCATCTGTTGGAAAAATTGTTCGATGGATTTTGCAGTCGAACGAATGAATGGTTTTTTTTTACCATCGCATCTGTTGGAAAAATTGTTCGATGGATTTTTCAGTCGAACGAATGAATGTTTTTTTTTTCATTTGTTTGGAGTTTAAACCATCGCATCGGTTGGAAAAATTGTTGGTTGTTTTTTCAGTCGAACGAATGAATGGTTTCTTTTTCACTTGTTAGGACTTTAAACAATCGCATCGGTTGGAAAAATTGTTCGATGGATTTTGCAGTCGAACGAATGAATGGTTTTTTTTTACCATCGCATACGTTGGAAAAATTGTTCGATGTATTTTTCAGTTGAACGAATGAATGGTTTCTTTTCAATTGTTTGGATTTAAACCATCGCATCGGTTGGAAAAATTGTTCGATGGATTTTGCAGTCGAACGAATGAATGATTTTTTTTTACCGTCGCATCTGCTGGAAAAATTGTACCATGGATTTTGCAGTCGAAAGGATGAATGTTTTTTTTCACTCGTTTTGACTTTAAACCATCGCATCGGTTGGAAAAATTGTTCGACGTATTTTTCAGTTGAACGAATGAATGGTTTCTTTTCACTTGTTTGGATTTAAACCATCGCATCGGTTGGAAAAATTGTTCGATGGATTTTGCAGCCGAACGAATGAATGGTTTTTTTTCACTTGTTTGGACTTTAAACCATCGCGTCGGTTGGAAAAATTGTTCGATGGATTTTGCAGTCGAACGAATGAATGATTTTTTTTTACCGTCGCATCTGCTGGAAAAATTGTACCATGGATTTTGCAGTCGAAAGGATGAATGTTTTTTTTCACTCGTTTTGACTTTAAACCATCGCATCGGTTGGAAAAATTGTTCGATGTATTTTTCAGTTGAACGAATGAATGGTTTCTTTTCACTTGTTTGGACTTTAAACCTTCGCATCTGTTTAAAAAATTGTTCGATGGATTTTTCAGTCGAACGAATGAATGGTTTTTTTTCACTTGTTTGGAGTTTAAACCATCGCATCGGTTGGAAAAATTGTTGGTTGATTTTTCAGTCGAACGAATGAATGGTTTTTTTTTCACTTGTTAGGACTTTAAACAATCGCATCGGTTGGAAAAATTGTTCGATGGATTTTGCAGTCGAACGAATGAATGATTTTTTTTTACCGTCGCATCTGCTGGAAAAATTGTACCATGGATTTTGCAGTCGAAAGGATGAATGTTTTTTTTCACTCGTTTTGACTTTAAACCATCGCATCGGTTGGAAAAATTGTTCGACGTATTTTTCAGTTGAACGAATGAATGGTTTCTTTTCACTTGTTTGGATTTAAACCATCGCATCGGTTGGAAGAATTGTTCGATGGATTTTTCAGTCGAACGAATGAATGGTTTCTTTTTTCACTTGTTTGGACTTTAAACAATCGCATCGGTTGGAAAAATTGTTCGATGGATTTTGCAGTCGAACGACTGAATGGTTTTTTTTTACCATCGCATCTGTTGGAAAAATTGTTCGATAGATTTTTCAGTCGAACGAATGAATGGTTTTTTTTCACTTGTTTGGACTTTAATCCATCGCATACGTTGGAAAAATTGTTCGATGGATTTTGCAGTCGAACGAATGAATGATTTTTTTTTACCGTCGCATCTGTTGGAAAAATTGTACCATGGATTTTGCAGTCGAAAGGATGAATGTTTTTTTTCACTCGTTTTGACTTTAAACCATCGGATCGGTTGGAAAAATTGTTCGACGTATTTTTCAGTTGAACGAATGAATGGCTTCTTTTCACTTGTTTGGATTTAAACCATCGCATCGGTTGGAAAAATTGTTCGATGGATTTTGCAGCCGAACGAATGAATGGTTTTTTTTCACTTGTTTGGACTTTAAACCATCGCGTCGGTTGGAAAAATTGTTCGATGGATTTTGCAGTCGAACGAATGAATGATTTTTTTTTACCGTCGCATCTGCTGGAAAAATTGTACCATGGATTTTGCAGTCGAAAGGATGAATGTTTTTTTTCACTCGTTTTGACTTTAAACCATCGCATCGGTTGGAAAAATTGTTCGATGTATTTTTCAGTTGAACGAATGAATGGTTTCTTTTCACTTGTTTGGACTTTAAACCTTCGCATCTGTTGGAAAAATTGTTCGATGGATTTTTCAGTCGAACGAATGAATGGTTTTTTTTCACTTGTTTGGAGTTTAAACCATCGCATCGGTTGGAAAAATTGTTGGTTGATTTTTCAGTCGAACGAATGAATGGTTTTTTTTTCACTTGTTAGGACTTTAAACAATCGCATCGGTTGGAAAAATTGTTCGATGGATTTTGCAGTCGAACGAATGAATGATTTTTTTTTACCGTCGCATCTGCTGGAAAAATTGTACCATGGATTTTGCAGTCGAAAGGATGAATGTTTTTTTTCACTCGTTTTGACTTTAAACCATCGCATCGGTTGGAAAAATTGTTCGACGTATTTTTCAGTTGAACGAATGAATGGTTTCTTTTCACTTGTTTGGATTTAAACCATCGCATCGGTTGGAAGAATTGTTCGATGGATTTTTCAGTCGAACGAATGAATGGTTTCTTTTTTCACTTGTTTGGACTTTAAACAATCGCATCGGTTGGAAAAATTGTTCGATGGATTTTGCAGTCGAACGAATGAATGGTTTTTTTTTACCATCGCATCTGTTGGAAAAATTGTTCGATAGATTTTTCAGTCGAACGAATGAATGGTTTTTTTTCACTTGTTTGGACTTTAATCCATCGCATACGTTGGAAAAATTGTTCGATGGATTTTGCAGTCGAACGAATGAATGATTTTTTTTTACCGTCGCATCTGTTGGAAAAATTGTACCATGGATTTTGCAGTCGAAAGGATGAATGTTTTTTTTCACTCGTTTTGACTTTAAACCATCGGATCGGTTGGAAAAATTGTTCGACGTATTTTTCAGTTGAACGAATGAATGGCTTCTTTTCACTTGTTTGGATTTAAACCATCGCGTCGGTTGGAAAAATTGTTCGATGGATTTTGCAGTCGAACGAATGAATGATTTTTTTTTACCGTCGCATCTGCTGGAAAAATTGTACCATAGATTTTGCAGTCGAAAGGATGAATGGTTTTTTTCACTTGTTAGGACTTTAAACAATCGCATCGGTTGGAAAAATTGTTCGATGGATTTTGCAGTCGAACGAATGAATGGTTTTTTTTTACCGTCGCATCTGCTGGAAAAATTGTACCATGGATTTTGCAGTCGAAAGGATGAATGTTTTTTTTCACTCGTTTTGACTTTAAACCATCGTCGGTTGGAAAAATTGTTCGATGTATTTTTCAGTTGAACGAATGAATGGTTTCTTTTCACTTGTTTGGACTTTAAACCTTCGCATCGGTTGGAAGAATTGTTCGATGGATTTTTCAGTCGAACGAATGAATGGTTTTTTTTTTCACTTGTTTGGAGTTTAAACCATCGCATCGGTTGGAAGAATTGTTCGATGTATTTTTCAGTCGAACGAATGAATGGTTTGTTTTTTCACTTTTTTGGACTTTAAACAATCGCATCGGTTGGAAAAATTTTTCGATGGATTTTGCAGTCGAACGAATGAATGGTTTTTTTTTACCATCGCATCTGTTGGAAAAATTGTTCGATGTATTTTTCAGTTGAAAGAATGAATGGTTTCTTTTCAATTGTTTGGATTTAAACCATCGCATCGGTTGGAAAAATTGTTGGTTGATTTTTCAGTCGAACGAATGAATGGTTTTTTTTTTAGCATCGCATACGTTGGAAAAATTGTTCGATGTATTTTTCAGTTGAACGAATGAATGGTTTCTTTTCAATTGTTTGGATTTAAACCATCGCATCGGTTGGAAAAATTGTTCGATGGATTTTGCAGTCGAACGAATGAATGATTTTTTTTTACCGTCGCATCTGCTGGAAAAATTGTACCATGGATTTTGCAGTCGAAAGGATGAATGTTTTTTTTCACTCGTTTTGACTTTAAACCATCGGATCGGTTGGAAAAATTGTTCGACGTATTTTTCAGTTGAACGAATGAATGGTTTCTTTTCACTTGTTTGGATTTAAACCATCGCATCGGTTGGAAGAATTGTTCGATGGATTTTTCAGTCGAACGAATGAATGGTTTCTTTTTTCACTTGTTTGGACTTTAAACAATCGCATCGGTTGGAAAAATTGTTCGATGGATTTTGCAGTCGAACGAATGAATGGTTTTTTTTTTACCATCGCATCTGTTGGAAAAATTGTTCGATAGATTTTTCAGTCGAACGAATGAATGGTTTTTTTTCACTTGTTTGGACTTTAATCCATCGCATACGTTGGAAAAATTGTTCGATGGATTTTGCAGTCGAACGAATGAATGATTTTTTTTTACCGTCGCATCTGTTGGAAAAATTGTACCATGGATTTTGCATTCGAAAGGATGAATATTTTTTTTTCACTCGTTTTGACTTTAAACCATCGCATCGGTTGGAAAAATTGTTCGACGTATTTTTCAGTTGAACGAATGAATGGTTTCTTTTCTCTTGTTTGGATTTAAACCATCGCGTCGGTTGGAAAAATTGTTCGATGGATTTTGCAGTCGAACGAATGAATGGTTTTTTTTCACTTGTTTGGACTTTAAACCATCGCGTCGGTTGGAAAAATTGTTCAATGGATTTTGCAGTTGAACGAATGAATGGTTTCTTTTCACTTGTTTGGACTTTAAACCTTCGCATCGGTTGGAAGAATTGTTCGATGGATTTTTCAGTCGAACGAATGAATGGTTTTTTTTCACTTGTTTGGAGTTTAAACCATCGCATCGGTTGGAAGAATTGTTCGATGTATTTTTCAGTCGAACGAATGAATGGTTTGTTTTTTCACTTTTTTGGACTTTAAACAATCGCATCGGTTGGAAAAATTGTTCGATGGATTTTGCAGTCGAACGAATGAATGGTTTTTTTTTACCATCGCATCTGTTGGAAAAATTGTTCGATAGATTTTTCAGTCGAACGAATGAATGGTTTTTTTTTCACTTGTTTGGACTTTAATCCATCGCATACGTTGGAAAAATTGTTCGATGGATTTTGCAGTCGAACGAATGAATGATTTTTTTTTACCGTCGCATCTGTTGGAAAAATTGTACCATGGATTTTGCATTCGAAAGGATGAATATTTTTTTTTCACTCGTTTTGACTTTAAACCATCGCATCGGTTGGAAAAATTGTTCGACGTATTTTTCAGTTGAACGAATGAATGGTTTCTTTTCTCTTGTTTGGATTTAAACCATCGCGTCGGTTGGAAAAATTGTTCGATGGATTTTGCAGTCGAACGAATGAATGGTTTTTTTTCACTTGTTTGGACTTTAAACCATCGCGTCGGTTGGAAAAATTGTTCAATGGATTTTGCAGTTGAACGAATGAATGGTTTCTTTTCACTTGTTTGGACTTTAAACCTTCGCATCGGTTGGAAGAATTGTTCGATGGATTTTCAGTCGAACGAATGAATGGTTTTTTTTTCACTTGTTTGGAGTTTAAACCATCGCATCGGTTGGAAGAATTGTTCGATGTATTTTTCAGTCGAACGAATGAATGGTTTTTTTTTACCATCGCATCTGTTGGAAAAATTGTTCGATGGATTTTTCAGTCGAACGAATGAATGGTTTTTTTTCACTTGTTTGGACTTTAATCCATCGCATACGTTGGAAAAATTGTTCGATGGATTTTGCAGTCGAACGAATGAATGATTTTTTTTTACCGTCGCATCTGCTGGAAAAATTGTACCATGGATTTTGCAGTCGAAAGGATGAATAAACCATCGCATCGGTTGGAAAAATTGTTCGACGTATTTTTCAGTTGAACGAATGAATGGTTTCTTTTCACTTGTTTGGATTTAAACCATCGCATCGGTTGGAAAAATTGTTCGATGGATTTTTCAGCCGAACGAATGAGTGGTTTTTTTTTCACTTGTTTTGACTTTAAACCATCGCGTCAGTTGGAAAAATTGTTCGATGGATTTTGCAGTCGAACGAATGAATGATTTTTTTTTACCGTCGCATCTGCTGGAAAAATTGTACCATGGATTTTGCAGTCGAAGGGATGAATGGTTTTTTTCACTTGTTTGGACTTTAAACCAACGCATCGATTGGAAAAATTGTTCGATGGATTTTGCAGTCGAACGAATGAATAATTTTTTTTTACCGTCGCATCTGCTGGAAAAATTGTACCATGGATTTTGCAGTCGAAAGGATGAATGTTTTTTTTCACTCGTTTTGACTTTAAACCATCGCATCGGTTGGAAAAATTGTTCGATGTATTTTTCAGTTGAACGAATGAATGGTTTCTTTTCACTTGTTTGGACTTTAAACCTTCGCATCTGTTGGAAAAATTGTTCGATGGATTTTGCAGTCGAACGAATGAATGGTTTTTTTTTACCATCGCATCTGTTGGAAAAATTGTTCGATGGATTTTTCAGTCGAACGAATGAATGGTTTTTTTTCACTTGTTTGGAGTTTAAACCATCGCATCAGTTGGAAAAATTATTGGTTGTTTTTTCAGTCGAACGAATGAATGGTTTCTTTTTCACTTGTTAGGACTTTAAACAATCGCATCGGTTGAAAAAAATTGTTCGATGGATTTTGCAGTCGAACGAATGAATGTTTTTTTTTTAAAATCGCATACGTTGGAAAAATTGTTCGATGTATTTTTCAGTTGAACGAATGAATGGTTTCTTTTCAATTGTTTGGATTTAAACCATCGCATCGGTTGGAAAAATTGTTCGATGGATTTTGCAGTCGAACGAATGAATGATTTTTTTTTACCGTCGCATCTGCTGGAAAAATTGTACCATGGATTTTGCAGTCGAAAGGATGAATGTTTTTTTTCACTCGTTTTG
The DNA here is from genome assembly GCA_963082735.1 of Pocota personata. Taxonomy (NCBI): domain Eukaryota; kingdom Metazoa; phylum Arthropoda; class Insecta; order Diptera; family Syrphidae; genus Pocota; species Pocota personata. Next base: position 11,554 of record CAUJBT010000236.1, on the reverse strand, counting down.
ACTTTAAACCATCGCATCGGTTGGAAAAATTGTTCGACGTATTTTTCAGTTGAACGAATGAATGGTTTCTTTTCACTTGTTTGGATTTAAACCATCGCATCGGTTGAAAAAATTGTTCGATGGATTTTTCAGCCGAACGAATGAATGGTTTTTTTTCACTTGTTTGGACTTTAAACATCGCGTCGGTTGGAAAAATTGTTCGATGGATTTTGCAGTCGAATGAATGAATGATTTTTTTTTACCGTCGCATCTGCTGGAAAAATTGTACCATGGATTTTGCAGTCGAAAGGATGAATGTTTTTTTTCACTCGTTTTGACTTTAAACCATCGCATCGGTTGGAAAATTGTTCGATGTATTTTTCAGTTGAACGAATGAATGGTTTCTTTTCACTTGTTTGGACTTTAAACCTTCGCATCTGTTGGAAAAATTGTTCGATGGATTTTTCAGTCGAACGAATGAATGGTTTTTTTTGCCATCGCATCTGTTGGAAAAATTGTTCGATGGATTTTTCAGTCGAACGAATGAATGGTTTTTTTTTCACTTGTTTGGACTTTAATCCATCGCATACGTTGGAAAAATTGTTCGATGGATTTTGCAGTCGAACGAATGAATGACTTTTTTTTACCGTCGCATCTGCTGGAAAAATTGTACCATGGATTTTGCAGTCGAAAGGATGAATGTTTTTTTTCACTCGTTTTGACTTTAAACCATCGCATCGGTTGGAAAAATTATTCGACGTATTTTTCAGTTGAACGAATGAATGGTTTCTTTTCACTTGTTTGGATTTAAACCATCGCATCGGTTGGAAAAATTGTTCGATGGATTTTTCAGCCGAACGAATGAATGGTTTTTTTTCACTTGTTTGGACTTTAAACCATCGCGTCGGTTGGAAAAATTGTTCGATGGATTTTGCAGTCGAACGAATGAATGGTTTTTTTTCACTTGTTTGGACTTTAATCCATCGCATACGTTGGAAAAATTGTTCGATGGATTTTGCAGTCGAACGAATGAATGATTTTTTTTTACCGTCGCATCTGCTGGAAAAATTGTACCATGGATTTTGCAGTCGAAAGGATGAATGTTTTTTTTCACTCGTTTTGACTTTAAACCATCGCATCGGTTGGAAAAATTGTTCGATGTATTTTTCAGTTGAACGAATGAATGGTTTCTTTTCACTTGTTTGGACTTTAAACCTTCGCATCTGTTGGAAAAATTGTTGGTTGATTTTTCAGTCGAACGAATGAATGGTTTTTTTTCACTTGTTTGAACTTTAATCCATCGCATACGTTGGAAAAATTGTTCGATGGATTTTGCAGTCGAACGAATGAATGATTTTTTTTTATCGTCGCATCTGCTGGAAAAATTGTACCATGGATTTTGCAGTCGAAAGGATGAATGTTTTTTTTCACTCGTTTTGACTTTAAACCATCGCATCGGTTGGAAAAATTGTTCGATGTATTTTTCAGTTGAACGAATGAATGGTTTCTTTTCACTTGTTTGGACTTTAAACCTTCGCATCTGTTGGAAAAATTGTTGGTTGAGTTTTCAGTCGAACGAATGAATGGTTTTTTTTTTCACTTGTTATTACTTTAAACAATCGCATCGGTTGGAAAAATTGTTCGGCGTATTTTTCAGTTGAACGAATGAATGGTTTCTTTTCACTTGTTTGGATTTAAACCATCGCATCGGTTGGAAAAATTGTTCGATGGATTTTTCAGCCGAACGAATGAATGGTTTTTTTTTCACTTGTTTGGACTTTAAACCATCGCGTCGGTTGGAAAAATTGTTCGATGGATTTTGCAGTCGAACGAATGAATGATTTTTTTTTACCGTCGCATCTGCTGGAAAAATTGTACCATGGATTTTGCAGTCGAAAGGATGAATGTTTTTTTTCACTCGTTTTGACTTTAAACCATCGCATCGGTTGGAAAAATTGTTCGATGTATTTTTCAGTTGAACGAATGAATGGTTTCTTTTCACTTGTTTGGACTTTAAACCTTCGCATCTGTTGGAAAAATTGTTGGTTGATTTTTCAGTCGAACGAATGAATGGTTTTTTTTTTCACTTGTTAGGACTTTAAACAATCGCATCGGTTGGAAAAATTGTTCGATGGATTTTTCAGTCGAACGAATGAATGGTTTTTTTTCACTTGTTTGGAGTTTAAACCATCGCATCGGTTGGAAAAATTGTTGGTTGATTTTTCAGTCGAACGAATGAATGGTTTTTTTTTACCATCGCATACGTTGGAAAAATTGTACCATGGATTTTGCAGTCGAAAGGATGAATGTTTTTTTTCACTCGTTTTGACTTTAAACCATCGCATCGGATGGAAAAATTGTTCGACGTATTTTTCAGTTGAACGAATGAATGGTTTCTTTTCACTTGTTTATATTTAAACCATCGCATCGGTTGGAAGAATTGTTCGATGGATTTTTCAGTCGAACGAATGAATGGTTTCTTTTTTCACTTGTTTGGACTTTAAACAATCGCATCGGTTGGAAAAATTGTTCGATGGATTTTGCAGTCGAACGAATGAATGGTTTTTTTTTACCATCGCATCTGTTGGAAAAATTGTTCGATAGATTTTTCAGTCGAACGAATGAATGGTTTTTTTTTCACTTGTTTGGACTTTAATCCATCGCATACGTTGGAAAAATTGTTCGATGGATTTTGCAGTCGAACGAATGAATGATTTTTTTTTACCGTCGCATCTGTTGGAAAAATTGTACCATGGATTTTGCAGTCGAAAGGATGAATGTTTTTTTTCACTCGTTTTGACTTTAAACCATCGCATTGGTTGGAAAAATTGTTCGACGTATTTTTCAGTTGAACGAATGAATGGTTTCTTTTCACTTGTTTGGATTTAAACCATCGCGTCGGTTGGAAAAATTGTTCGATGGATTTTGCAGTCGAACGAATGAATGATTTTTTTTTACCGTCGCATCTGCTGGAAAAATTGTACCATGGATTTTGCAGTCGAAAGGATGAATGGTTTTTTTCACTTGTTAGGACTTTAAACAATCGCATCGGTTGGAAAAATTGTTCGACGGATTTTGTAGTCGAACGAATGAATGGTTTTTTTTTACCGTCGCATCTGCTGGAAAAATTGTACCATGGATTTTGCAGTCGAAAGGATGAATGTTTTTTTTCACTCGTTTTGACTTTAAACCATCGCATCGGTTGGAAAAATTGTTCGACGTATTTTTCAGTTGAACGAATGATTGGTTTCTTTTCACTTGTTTGGATTTAAACCATCGCATCGGTTGGAAAAATTGTTCGATGGATTTTTCAGCCGAACGAATGAATGGTTTTTTTTCACTTGTTTGGACTTTAAACCATCGCGTCGGTTGGAAAAATTGTTCGATGGATTTTGCAGTCGAACGAATGAATGGTTTTTTTTTACCGTCGCATCTGCTGGAAAAATTGTACCATGGATTTTGCAGTCGAAAGGATGAATGTTTTTTTTCACTCGTTTTGACTTTAAACCATCGCATCGGTTGGAAAAATTGTTCGATGTATTTTTCAGTTGAACGAATGAATGGTTTCTTTTCACTTGTTTGGACTTTAACCTTCGCATCTGTTGGAAAAATTGTTCGATGGATTTTTCAGTCGAACGAATGAATGGTTTTTTTTGCCATCGCATCTGTTGGAAAAATTGTTCGATGGATTTTTCAGTCGAACGAATGAATGGTTTTTTTTTCACTTGTTTGGACTTTAATCCATCGCATACGTTGGAAAAATTGTTCGATGGATTTTGCAGTCGAACGAATGAATGATTTTTTTTTACCGTCGCATCTGCTGGAAAAATTGTACCATGGATTTTGCAGTCGAAAGGATGAATGTTTTTTTTCACTCGTTTTGACTTTAAACCATCGCATCGGTTGGAAAAATTATTCGACGTATTTTTCAGTTGAACGAATGAATGGTTTCTTTTCACTTGTTTGGATTTAAACCATCGCATCGGTTGGAAAAATTGTTCGATGGATTTTTCAGCCGAACGAATGAATGGCTTTTTTTCACTTGTTTGGACTTTAAACCATCGCGTCGGTTGGAAAAATTGTTCGATGGATTTTGCAGTCGAACGAATGAATGGTTTTTTTTCACTTGTTTGGACTTTAATCCATCGCATACGTTTTAAAAATTGTTCGATGGATTTTGCAGTCGAACGAATGAATGATTTTTTTTTACCGTCGCATCTGCTGGAAAAATTGTACCATGGATTTTGCAGTCGAAAGGATGAATGTTTTTTTTCACTCGTTTTGACTTTAAACCATCGCATCGGTTGGAAAAATTGTTCGATGTATTTTTCAGTTGAACGAATGAATGGTTTCTTTTCACTTGTTTGGACTTTAAACCTTCGCATCTGTTGGAAAAATTGTTGGTTGATTTTTCAGTCGAACGAATGAATGGTTTTTTTTTCACTTGTTTGAACTTTAATCCATCGCATACGTTGGAAAAATAGTTCGATGGATTTTGCAGTCGAACGAATGAATGATTTTTTTTTATCGTCGCATCTGCTGGAAAAATTGTACCATGGATTTTGCAGTCGAAAAAATGAATGTTTTTTTTCACTCGTTTTGACTTTAAACCATCGCATCGGTTGGAAAAATTGTTCGATGTATTTTTCAGTTGAACGAATGAATGGTTTCTTTTCATTTGTTTGGACTTTAAACCTTCGCATCTGTTGGAAAAATTGTTGGTTGAGTTTTCAGTCGAACGAATGAATGGTTTTTTTTTTTCACTTGTTATTACTTTAAACAATCGCATCGGTTGGAAAAATTGTTCGGCGTATTTTTCAGTTGAACGAATGAATGGTTTCTTTTCACTTGTTTGGATTTAAACCATCGCATCGGTTGGAAAAATTGTTCGATGGATTTTTCAGCCGAACGAATGAATGGTTTTTTTTCACTTGTTTGGACTTTAAACCATCGCGTCGGTTGGAAAAATTGTTCGATGGATTTTGCAGTCGAACGAATGAATGATTTTTTTTTACCGTCGCATCTGCTGGAAAAATTGTACCATGGATTTTGCAGTCGAAAGGATGAATGTTTTTTTTCACTCGTTTTGACTTTAAACCATCGCATCGGTTGGAAAAATTGTTCGATGTATTTTTCAGTTGAACGAATGAATGGTTTCTTTTCACTTGTTTGGACTTTAAACCTTCGCATCTGTTGGAAAAATTGTTGGTTGATTTTTCAGTCGAACGAATGAATGGTTTTTTTTTTCACTTGTTAGGACTTTAAACAATCGCATCGGTTGGAAAAATTGTTCGATGGATTTTTCAGTCGAACGAATGAATGGTTTTTTTTCACTTGTTTGGAGTTTAAACCATCGCATCGGTTGGAAAAATTGTTGGTTGATTTTTCAGTCGAACGAATGAATGGTTTTTTTTTACCATCGCATACGTTGGAAAAATTGTACCATGGATTTTGCAGTCGAAAGGATGAATGTTTTTTTTCACTCGTTTTGACTTTAAACCATCGCATCGGATGGAAAAATTGTTCGACGTATTTTTCAGTTGAACGAATGAATGGTTTCTTTTCACTTGTTTATATTTAAACCATCGCATCGGTTGGAAGAATTGTTCGATGGATTTTTCAGTCGAACGAATGAATGGTTTCTTTTTTCACTTGTTTGGACTTTAAACAATCGCATCGGTTGGAAAATTGTTCGATGGATTTTGCAGTCGAACGAATGAATGGTTTTTTTTTACCATCGCATCTGTTGGAAAAATTGTTCGATAGATTTTTCAGTCGAACGAATGAATGGTTTTTTTTTCACTTGTTTGGACTTTAATCCATCGCATACGTTGGAAAAATTGTTCGATGGATTTTGCAGTCGAACGAATGAATGATTTTTTTTTACCGTCGCATCTGTTGGAAAAATTGTACCATGGATTTTGCAGTCGAAAGGATGAATGTTTTTTTTCACTCGTTTTGACTTTAAACCATCGCATTGGTTGGAAAAATTGTTCGACGTATTTTTCAGTTGAACGAATGAATGGTTTCTTTTCACTTGTTTGGATTTAAACCATAGCGTCGGTTGGAAAAATTGTTCGATGGATTTTGCAGTCGAACGAATGAATGATTTTTTTTTACCGTCGCATCTGCTGGAAAAATTGTACCATGGATTTTGCAGTCGAAAGGATGAATGGTTTTTTTCACTTGTTAGGACTTTAAACAATCGCATCGGTTGGAAAAATTGTTCGACGGATTTTGTAGTCGAACGAATGAATGGTTTTTTTTTACCGTCGCATCTGCTGGAAAAATTGTACCATGGATTTTGCAGTCGAAAGGATGAATGTTTTTTTTCACTCGTTTTGACTTTAAACCATCGCATCGGTTGGAAAAATTGTTCGACGTATTTTTCAGTTGAACGAATGATTGGTTTCTTTTCACTTGTTTGGATTTAAACCATCGCATCGGTTGGAAAAATTGTTCGATGGATTTTTCAGCCGAACGAATGAATGGTTTTTTTTCACTTGTTTGGACTTTAAACCATCGCGTCGGTTGGAAAAATTGTTCGATGGATTTTGCAGTCGAACGAATGAATGGTTTTTTTTTACCGTCGCATCTGCTGGAAAAATTGTACCATGGATTTTGCAGTCGAAAGGATGAATGTTTTTTTTCACTCGTTTTGACTTTAAACCATCGCATCGGTTGGAAAAATTGTTCGATGTATTTTTCAGTTGAACGAATGAATGGTTTCTTTTCACTTGTTTGGACTTTAAACCTTCGCATCGGTTGGAAGAATTGTTCGATGGATTTTTCAGTCGAACGAATGAATGGTTTTTTTTCACTTGTTTGGAGTTTAAACCATCGCATCGGTTGGAAGAATTGTTCGATGTATTTTTCAGTCGAACGAATGAATGGTTTGTTTTTTCACTTTTTTGGACTTTAAACAATCGCATCGGTTGGAAAAATTGTTCGATGGATTTTGCAGTCGAACGAATGAATGGTTTTTTTTTACCATCTCATCTGTTGGAAAAATTGTACCATGGATTTTGCAGTCGAAAGGATGAATGTTTTTTTTCACTTGTTTGGACTTTAATCCATCGCATACGTTGGAAAAATTGTTCGATGGATTTTGCAGTCGAACGAATGAATGATTTTTTTTTACCGTCGCATCTGCTGGAAAAATTGTACCATGGATTTTGCAGTCGAAAGGATGAATAAACCATCGCATCGGTTGGAAAAATTGTTCGACGTATTTTTCAGTTGAACGAATGAATGGTTTCTTTTCACTTGTTTGGATTTAAACCATCGCATCGGTTGGAAAAATTGTTCGATGGATTTTTCAGCCGAACGAATGAATGGTTTTTTTTTCACTTGTTTTGACTTTAAACCATCGCGTCGGTTTAAAAAATTGTTCGATGGATTTTGCAGTCGAACGAATGAATGATTTTTTTTTACCTTCGCATCTGCTGGAAAAATTGTTCGATGGATTTTGCAGTCGAAAGGATGAATGTTTTTTTTCACTCGTTTTGACTTTAAACCATCGCATCGATTGGAAAAATTGTTCGATGTATTTTTCAGTTGAACGAATGAATGGTTTCTTTTCACTTGTTTGGACTTTAAGCCTTCGCATCTGTTGGAAAAATTGTTCGATGGATTTTGCAGTCGAACGAATGAATGGTTTTTTTTTACCATCGCATCTGTTGGAAAAATTGTTCGATGGATTTTTCAGTCGAACGAATGAATGGTTTTTTTTCACTTGTTTGGAGTTTAAACCATCGCATCGGTTGGAAAAATTGTTTTTTGTTTTTTCAGTCGAACGAATGAATGGTTTCTTTTTCACTTGTTAGGACTTTAAACAATCGCATCGGTTGGAAAAATTGTTCGATGGATTTTGCAGTCGAACGAATGAATGGTTTTTTTTTACCATCGCATCTGTTGGAAAAATTGTTCGATGGATTTTTCAGTCGAACGAGTGAATGGTTTTTTTTCACTTGTTTGGACTTTAATCCATCGCATACGTTGGAAAAATTGTTCGATGGATTTTGCAGTCGAACGAATGAATGATTTTTTTTTACCGTCGCATCTGTTGGAAAAATTGTACCATGGATTTTGCAGTCGAAAGGATGAATGTTTTTTTTCACTCGTTTTGACTTTAAACCATCGCATCGGTTGGAAAAATTATTCGACGTATTTTTCAGTTGAACGAATGAATGGTTTCTTTTCACTTGTTTGGATTTAAACCATCGCATCGGTTGGAAAAATTGTTCGATGGATTTTTCAGCCGAACGAATGAATGGTTTTTTTTCACTTGTTTGGACTTTAAACCATCGCGTCGGTTGGAAAAATTGTTCGATGGATTTTGCAGTCGAACGAATGAATGATTTTTTTTTACCGTCGCATCTGCTGGAAAAATTGTACCATGGATTTTGCAGTCGAAAGGATGAATGTTTTTTTTCACTCGTTTTGACTTTAAACCATCGCATCGGTTGGAAAAATTGTTCGATGTATTTTTCAGTTGAACGAATGAATGGTTTCTTTTCACTTGTTTGGACTTTAAACCTTCGCATCTGTTGGAAAAATTGTTCGATGGATTTTTCAGTCGAACGAATGAATGGTTTTTTTTCACTTGTTTGGAGTTTAAACCATCGCATCGGTTGGAAAAATTGTTGGTTGATTTTTCAGTCGAACGAATGAATGGTTTTTTTTTCACTTGTTAGGACTTTAAACAATCGCATCGGTTGGAAAAATTGTTCGATGGATTTTGCAGTCGAACGAATGAATGGTTTTTTTTTACCATCGCATCTGTTGGAAAAATTGTTCGATGTATTTTTCAGTTGAACGAATGAATGGTTTTTTTCAATTGTTTGGATTTAAACCATGGCATCGGTTGGAAAAATTGTTCGATGGATTTTGCAGTCGAACGAATGAATTATTTTTTTTTACCGTCGCATCTGCTGGAAAAATTGTACCATGGATTTTGCAGTCGAAAGGATGAATGTTTTTTTTCACTCGTTTTGACTTTAAACCATCGCATCGGTTGGAAAAATTGTTCGATGTATTTTTCAGTTGAACGAATGAATGGTTTCTTTTCACTTGTTTGGATTTAAACCATCGCATCGGTTGGAAGAATTGTTCGATGGATTTTTCAGTCGAACGAATGAATGGTTTCTTTTTTCACTTGTTTGGACTTTAAACAATCGCATCGGTTGGAAAAATTGTTTTATGGATTTTGCAGTCGAACGAATGAATGGTTTTTTTTCACTTGTTTGGACTTTAATCCATCGCATACGTTGGAAAATTGTTCGATGGATTTTGCAGTCGAACGAATGAATGATTTTTTTTTACCGTCGCATCTGTTGGAAAAATTGTACCATGGATTTTGCAGTCGAAAGAATGAATGTTTTTTTTTCACTCGTTTTGACTTTAAACCATCGCATCGGTTGGAAAAATTGTTCGACGTATTTTTCAGTTGAACGAATGAATGGTTTCTTTTCACTTGTTTGGATTTAAACCATCGCGTCGGTTAGAAAAATTGTTCAATGGATTTTGCAGTCGAACGAATGAATGATTTTTTTTTACCGTCGCATCTGCTGGAAAAATTGTACCATGGATTTTGCAGTCGAAAGGATGAATGGTTTTTTTCACTTGTTATTACTTTAAACAATCGCATCGGTTGGAAAAATTGTTCGATGGATTTTGCAGTCGAACGAATGAATGGTTTTTTTTTACCGTCGCATCTGCTGGAAAAATTGTACCATGGATTTTGCAGTCGAAAGGATGAATGTTTTTTTTCACTCGTTTTGACTTTAAACCATCGCATCCGTTGGAAAAATTGTTCGACGTATTTTTCAGTTGAACGAATGAATGGTTTCTTTTCACTTGTTTGGATTTAAACCATCGCATCGGTTGGAAAAATTGTTCGATGGATTTTTCAGCCGAACGAATGAATGGTTTTTTTTCACTTGTTTGGACTTTAAACCATCGCGTCGGTTGGAAAAATTGTTCGATGGATTTTGCAGTCGAACGAATGAATGGTTTTTTTTACCGTCGCATCTGCTGGAAAAATTGTACCATGGATTTTGCAGTCGAAAGGATGAATGTTTTTTTTCACTCGTTTTGACTTTAAACCATCGCATCGGTTGGAAAAATTGTTCGATGTATTTTTCAGTTGAACGAATGAATGGTTTCTTTCACTTGTTTGGACTTTAAACCTTCGCATCGGTTGGAAGAATTGTTCGATGGATTTTTCAGTCGAACGAATGAATGGTTTTTTTTCACTTGTTTGGAGTTTAAACCATCGCATCGTTTGGAAGAATTGTTCGATGTATTTTTCAGTCGAACGAATGAATGGTTTGTTTTTTCACTTTTTTGAACTTTAAACAATCGCATCGGTTGGAAAAATTGTTCGATGGATTTTGCAGTCGAACGAATGAATGGTTTTTTTTTACCATCGCATCTGTTGGAAAAATTGTTCGATGGATTTTTCAGTCGAACGAATGAATGGTTTTTTTTCACTTGTTTGGACTTTAATCCATCGCATACGTTGGAAAAATTGTTCGATGGATTTTGCAGTCGAACGAATGAATGATTTTTTTTTACCGTCGCATCTGCTGGAAAAATTGTACCATGGATTTTGCAGTCGAAAGGATGAATGTTTTTTTTCACTCGTTTTGACTTTAAACCATCGCATCGGTTGGAAAAATTATTCGACGTATTTTTCAGTTGAACGAATGAATGGTTTCTTTTCACTTGTTTGGATTTAAACCATCGCATCGGTTGGAAAAATTGTTCGATGGATTTTTCAGCCGAACGAATGAATGGTTTTTTTTTCACTTGTTTGGACTTTAAACCATCGCGTCGGTTGGAAAAATTGTTCGATGGATTTTGCAGTCGAACGAATGAATGATTTTTTTTTACCGTCGCATCTGCTGGAAAATTTGTACCATGGATTTTGCAGTCGAAAGGATGAATGTTTTTTTTCACTCGTTTTGACTTTAAACCATCGCATCGGTTGGACAAATTGTTCGATGTATTTTTCAGTTGAACGAATGAATGGTTTCTTTTCACTTGTTTGGACTTTAAACCTTCGCATCTGTTGGAAAAATTGTTCGATGGATTTTTCAGTCGAACGAATGAATGGTTTTTTTTTTCACTTGTTTGGAGTTTAAACCATCGCATCGGTTGTTAAAATTGTTGGTTGATTTTTCAGTCGAACGAATGAATGGTTTTTTTTTCACTTGTTAGGACTTTAAACAATCGCATCGGTTGGAAAAATTGTTCGATGGATTTTTCAGTTGAACGAATGAATGGTGTCTTTTCACTTGTTTGGACTTTAAACCTTCGCATCTGTTGGAAAAATTGTTCGATGGATTTTTCAGTCGAACGAATGAATGGTTTTTTTTCACTTGTTTGGAGTTTAAACCATCGCATCGGTTGGAAAAATTGTTGGTTGATTTTTCAGTCGAACGAATGAATGGTTTTTTTTTCACTTGTTAGGACTTTAAACAATCGCATCGGTTGGAAAAATTGTTCGATGGATTTTTCAGTCGAACGAATGAATGGTTTTTTTTCACTTGTTTGGAGTTTAAACCATCGC
>CAUJBT010000235.1:0-37562 GCA_963082735.1 Pocota personata | reverse complement strand
TAGTTTTCGAGAAAATGAGTATCTTCCGAGGGAGGTCAGGTAAAATCGGGATTTTCGAAGTATTTCCGATTGTAATAATTAGTATCTCGCTGAATTCGTGTTTGTTTTGCGAGTTCAGAACTGTATTTAGATATGTCGTGCGATAAGTAGTTTTCGAGAAAATGAGTATCTTCCGGGGGAGGTCAGGTAAAAATCGGGATTTCGAAGTATCTCCGATTGTAATAATTTGTATCTCGCTGAATTCGTGTTTGTTTTGCGAGTTCAGAACTGTATTTAGATTTGTCCTGCGATAATTAGTTTTCGAGAAAATGAGTATCTTCCGAGGGATTTCAGGTAAAAATCGTAATTTTCGAAGTATCTCCGTTTGTAATAATTAGTATCTCGCTGGATTCGTGTTTGTTTTGCGAGTTCAGAACTGTATTTAGATATGTCGTGCGATAAATAGTTTTCGAGAAAATGAGTATCTTCCGAGGGAGGTCAGGTAAAAATCGGTATTTTCGAAGTATTTCCGATTGTAATAATTAGTATCTCGCTGAATTCGTGTTTGTTTTGCGAGTTCAGAACTGTATTTAGATATGTCGTGCGATAAGTAGTTTTCGAGAAAATGAGTATCTTTCGAGGGAGGTCAGGTAAAATCGGGATTTTCGAAGTATCTCCGATTGTAATAATTTGTATCTCGCTGAATTCGTGTTTGTTTTGCGAGTTCAGAACTGTATTTAGATATGTCCTGCGATAAATAGTTTTCGAGAAAATGAGTATCTTTCGAGGGAGGTCAGGTAAAAATCGTGATTTTCGAAGTATCTCCCATTGTAATAATTTGTATCTAGCTGAATTCGTGTTTGTTTTGCGAGTTCAGAACTGTATTTAGATTCGTCCTGCGATAATTAGTTTTCGAGAAAATGAGTATCTTCCGAGGGATTTCAGGTAAAAATCGTAATTTTCGAAGTATCTCCGATTGTAATAATTAGTATCTCGCTGAATTCGTGTTTGTTTTGCGAGTTCAGAACTGTATTTAGATATGTCGTGCGATAAGTAGTTTTCGAGAAAATGAGTATCTTCCGAGGGAGGTCAGGTAAAAATCGGGATTTTCGAAGTATCTCCGATTGTAATAATTTGTATCTCGATGAATTCGTGTTTGTTTTGCGAGTTCAGAACTGTATTTAGATATGTCCTGCGATAAATAGTTTTCGAGAAAATGAGTATCTTTCGAGGGAGGTCAGGTAAAAATCGTGATTTTCGAAGTATCTCCCATTGTAATAATTTGTATCTAGCTGAATTCGTGTTTGTTTTGCGAGTTCAGAACTGTATTTAGATTTGTCCTGCGATAATTAGTTTTCGAGAAAATGAGTATCTTCCGAGGGATTTCAGGTAAAAATCTTAATTTTCGAAGTATCTCCGATTGTAATAATTAGTATCTCGCTGAATTCGTGTTTGTTTTGCGAGTTCAGAACTGTATTTAGATATGTCGTGCGATAAATAGTTTTCGAGAAAATGAGTATCTTCCGATGGAGGTCAGGTAAAAATCGGGATTTTCGAAGTATTTCCGATTGTAATAATTAGTATCTCGCTGAATTCGTGTTTGTTTTGTGAGTTCAGAACTGTATTTAGATATGTCGTGCGATAAGTAGTTTTCGAGAAAATGAGTATCTTCCGAGGGAGGTCAGGTAAAAATCGGGATTTTCGAAGTATCTCCGATTGTAATAATTTGTATCTCGCTGAATTCGTGTTTGCTTTGCGAGTTCAGAACTGTATTTAGATATGTCCTGCGATAAATAGTTTTCGAGAAAATGAGTATCTTTCGAGGGAGGTCAGGTAAAAATCGTGATTTTCGAAGTATCTCCCATTGTAATAATTTGTATCTAGCTGAATTCTGTTTGTTTTGCGAGTTCAGAACTGTATTTAGATTTGTCCTGCGATAATTAGTTTTCGAGAAAATGAGTATCTTCCGAGGGATTTCAGGTAAAAATCGTAATTTTCGAAGTATCTCCGATTGTAATAACTAGTATCTCGCTGAATTCGTGTTTGTTTGCGAGTTCAGAACTGTATTTAGATATGTCGTGCGATAAATAGTTTTCGAGAAAATGAGTATCTTCCGAGGGAGGTCAGGTAAAAATCGGGATTTTCGAAGTATTTCCGATTGTAATAATTAGTACCTCGCTGAATTCGTGTTTGTTTTGCGAGTTCAGAACTGTATTTAGATATGTCGTGCGATAAGTAGTTTTCGAGAAAATGAGTATCTTCCGACGGAGGTCAGGTAAAAATCGGGATTTTCGAAGTATTTCCGATTGTAATAATTGGTATCTCGCTGAATTCGTGTTTGTTTTGCGAGTTCAGAACTGTATTTAGATATGTCGTGCGATAAGTAGTTTTCGAGAAAATGAGTATCTTCCGAGGGAGGTCAGGTAAAAATCGGGATTTTCGAAGTATTTCCGATTGTAATAATTAGTATCTCGCTGAATTCGTGTTTGTTTTGCGAGTTCAGAACTGTATTTAGATATGTCGTGCGATAAGTAGTTTTCGAGAAAATGAGTATCTTCCGAGGGAGGTCAGGTAAAAATCGGGATTTTCGAAGTATCTCCCATTGTAATAATTTGTATCTAGCTGAATTCTGTTTGTTTTGCGAGTTCAGAACTGTATTTAGATATGTCCTGCGATAAATAGTTTTCGAGAAAATGAGTATCTTTCGAGGGAGGTCAGGTAAAAATCGTGATTTTCGAAGTATCTCCCATTGTAATAATTTGTATCTAGCTGAATTCGTGTTTGTTTTGCGAGTTCAGAACTGTATTTAGATTTGTCCTGCGATAATTAGTTTCAAGAAATGAGTATCTTCCGAGGGATTTCAGGTAAAAATCTTAATTTTCGAAGTATCTCCGATTGTAATAATTAGTATCTCGCTGAATTCGTGTTTGTTTTGCGAGTTCAGAACTGTATTTAGATATGTCGTGCGATAAATAGTTTTCGAGAAAATGAGTATCTTCCGAGGGAGGTCAGGTAAAAATCGGGATTTTCGAAGTATTTCCGATTGTAATAATTAGTATCTCGCTGAATTCGTGTTTGTTTTGTGAGTTCAGAACTGTATTTAGATATGTCGTGCGATAAGTAGTTTTCGAGAAAATGAGTATCTTCCGAGGGAGGTCAGGTAAAAATCGGGATTTTCGAAGTATCTCCGATTGTAATAATTTGTATCTCGCTGAATTCGTGTTTGTTTTGCGAGTTCAGAACTGTATTTAGATATGTCCTGCGATAAATAGTTTTCGAGAAAATGAGTATCTTTCGAGGGAGGTCAGGTAAAAATCGTGATTTTCGAAGTATCTCCCATTGTAATAATTTGTATCTAGCTGAATTCTGTTTGTTTTGCGAGTTCAGAACTGTATTTAGATTTGTCCTGCGATAATTAGTTTTCGAGAAAATGAGTATCTTCCGAGGGATTTCAGGTAAAAATCGTAATTTTCGAAGTATCTCCGATTGTAATAACTAGTATCTCGCTGAATTCGTGTTTGTTTTGCGAGTTCAGAACTGTATTTAGATATGTCGTGCGATAAATAGTTTTCGAGAAAATGAGTATCTCGAGGGAGGTCAGGTAAAAATCGGGATTTTCGAAGTATTTCCGATTGTAATAATTAGTACCTCGCTGAATTCGTGTTTGTTTTGCGAGTTCAGAACTGTATTTAGATATGTCGTGCGATAAGTAGTTTCGAGAAAATGAGTATCTTCCGAGGGAGGTCAGGTAAAAATCGGGATTTTCGAAGAATTTCCGATTGTAATAATTAGTATCTCGCTGAATTCGTGTTTGTTTTGCGAGTTCAGAACTGTATTTAGATATGTCGTGCGATAAGTAGTTTTCGAGAAAAGGAGTATCTTCCGAGGGAGGTCAGGTAAAAATCGGGATTTTCGAAGTATCTCCGATTGTAATAATTTGTATCTCGCTGAATTCGTGTTTGTTTTGCGAGTTCAGAACTGTATTTAGATATGTCGTGCGATAAATAGTTTTCGAGAAAATGAGTATCTTCCGAGGGAGGTCAGGTAAAAATCGGGATTTTCGAAGTATTTCCGATTGTAATAATTAGTATCTCGCTGAATTCGTGTTTGTTTTGCGAGTTCAAAACTGTATTTAGATATGTCGTGCGATAAGTAGTTTTCGAGAAAATGAGTATCTTTCGAGGGAGGTCAGGTAAAAATCGGGATTTTCGAAGTATCTCCGATTGTAATAATTTGTATCTCGCTGAATTCGTGTTTGTTTTGCGAGTTCAGAACTGTATTTAGATATGTCCTGCGATAAATAGTTTTCGAGAAAATGAGTATCTTTCGAGGGAGGTCAGGTAAAAATCGTGATTTTCGAAGTATCTCCCATTGTAATAATTTGTATCTAGCTGAATTCGTGTTTGTTTTGCGAGTTCAGAACTGTATTTAGATTTGTCCTGCGATAATTAGTTTTCGAGAAAATGAGTATCTTCGGAGGGATTTCAGGTAAAAATCGTAATTTTCGAAGTATCTCCGATTGTAATAATTAGTATCTCGCTGAATTCGTGTTTGTTTTGCGAGTTCAGAACTGTATTTAGATATGTGGTGCGATAAATAGTTTTCGAGAAAATGAGTATCTTCCGAGGGAGGTCAGGTAAAAATCGGGATTTTCGAAGTATCTCCGATTGTAATAATTTGTATCTCGCTGAATTCGTGTTTGTTTTGCGAGTTCAGAACTGTATTTAGATATGTCGTGCGATAAATAGTTTTCGAGAAAATGAGTATCTTCCGAGGGAGGTCAGGTAAAAATCGGGATTTTCGAAGTATTTCCGATTGTAATAATTAGTATCTCGCTGAATTCGTGTTTGTTTTGCGAGTTCAAAACTGTATTTAGATATGTCGTGCGATAAGTAGTTTTCGAGAAAATGAGTATCTTTCGAGGGAGGTCAGGTAAAAATCGGGATTTTCGAAGTATCTCCGATTGTAATAGTTTGTATCTCGCTGAATTCGTGTTTGTTTTGCGAGTTCAGAACTGTATTTAGATATGTCCTGCGATAAATAGTTTTCGAGAAAATGAGTATCTTTCGAGGGAGGTCAGGTAAAAATCGTGATTTTCGAAGTATCTCCCATTGTAATAATTTGTATCTAGCTGAATTCGTGTTTGTTTTGCGAGTTCAGAACTGTATTTAGATTTGTCCTGCGATAATTAGTTTTCGAGAAAATGAGTATCTTCCGAGGGATTTCAGGTAAAAATCGTAATTTTCGAAGTATCTCCGATTGTAATAATTAGTATCTCGCTGAATTCGTGTTTGTTTTGCGACTTCAGAACTGTATTTAGATATGTGGTGCGATAAATAGTTTTCGAGAAAATGAGTATCTTCCGAGGGAGGTCAGGTAAAAATCGGGATTTTCGAAGTATTTCCGATTGTAATAATTTGTATCTCGCTGAATTCGTGTTTGTTTTGCGAGTTCAGAACTGTATTTAGATATGTCGTGCGATAAGTAGTTTTCGAGAAAATGAGTATCTTCCGAGGGAGGTCAGGTAAAAATCGCGATTTTCGAAGTATCTCCGATTGTAATAATTAGTATCTCGCTGAATTCGTGTTTGTTTTGCGAGTTCAGAACTGTATTTAGGTTTGTCCTGCGATAATTAGTTTTCGAGAAAATGAGTATCTTCCGAGGGATTTCAGGTCAAAATCGTAATTTTCGAAGTATCTCCGATTGTAATAATTAGTATCTCGCTGAATTCGTGTTTGTTTTGCGAGTTCAGAACTGTATTTAGATATGTCCTGCGATAAATAGTTTTCGAGAAAATGAGTATCTTTCGAGGGAGGTCAGGTAAAAATCGTGATTTTCGAAGAATTCGTGTTTGTTTTGCGAGTTCAGAACTGTATTTAGATTTGTCCTGCGATAATTAGTTTTCGAGAAAATGAGTATCTTCCGAGGGATTTCAGGTAAAAATCGTAATTTTCGAAGTATCTCCGATTGTAATAATTAGTATCTCGCTGAATTCGTGTTTGTTTTGCGAGTTCAGAACTGTATTTAGATATGTGGTGCGATAAATAGTTTTCGAGAAAATGAGTATCTTCCGAGGGAGGTCAGGTAAAAATCGGGATTTTCGAAGTATTTCCGATTGTAATAATTAGTATCTCGCTGAATTCGTGTTTGTTTTGCGAGTTCAGAACTGTATTTAGATATGTCGTGCGATAAGTAGTTTTCGAGAAAATGAGTATCTTTCGAGGGAGGTCAGGTAAAAATCGGGATTTTCGAAGTATCTCCGATTGTAATAATTAGTATCTCGCTGAATTCGTGTTTGTTTTGCGAGTTCAGAACTGTATTTAGATATGTGGTGCGATAAATAGTTTTCGAGAAAATGAGTATCTTCGGAGGGATTTCAGGTAAAAATCGTAATTTTCGAAGTATCTCCGATTGTAATAATTAGTATCTCGCTGAATTCGTGTTTGTTTTGCGAGTTCAGAACTGTATCTAGATATGTCGTGCGATAAGTAGTTTTCGAGAAAATGAGTATCTTGCGAGGGATTTCAGGTAAAAATCGTAATTTTCGAAGCATCTCCGATTGTAATAATTAGTATCTCGCTGAATTCGTGTTTGTTTTGCGAGTTCAGAACTGTATTTAGATATGTGGTGCGATAAATAGTTTTCGAGAAAATGAGTATCTTCCGAGGGAGGTCAGGTAAAAATCGGGATTTTCGAAGTATTTCCGATTGCAATAATTAGTATCTCGCTGAATTCGTGTTTGTTTTGCGAGTTCAGAACTGTATTTAGATATGTGGTGCGATAAATAGTTTTCGAGAAAATGAGTATCTTCCGAGGGATTTCAGGTCAAAATCGTAATTTTCGAAGTATCTCCGATTGTAATAATTAGTATCTCGCTGAATTCGTGTTTGTTTTGCGAGTTCAGAACTGTATTTAGATATGTCCTGCGATAAATAGTTTTCGAGAAAATGAGTATCTTTCGAGGGAGGTCAGGTAAAAATCGTGATTTTCGAAGAATTCGTGTTTGTTTTGCGAGTTCAGAACTGTATTTAGATTTGTCCTGCGATAATTAGTTTTCGAGAAAATGAGTATCTTCCGAGGGATTTCAGGTAAAAATCGTAATTTTCGAAGTATCTCCGATTGTAATAATTAGTATCTCGCTGAATTCGTGTTTGTTTTGCGAGTTCAGAACTGTATTTAGATATGTGGTGCGATAAATAGTTTTCGAGAAAATGAGTATCTTCCGAGGGAGGTCAGGTAAAAATCGGGATTTTCGAAGTATTTCCGATTGTAATAATTAGTATCTCGCTGAATTCGTGTTTGTTTTGCGAGTTCAGAACTGTATTTAGATATGTCGTGCGATAAGTAGTTTTCGAGAAAATGAGTATCTTTCGAGGGAGGTCAGGTAAAAATCGGGATTTTCGAAGTATCTCCGATTGTAATAATTAGTATCTCGCTGAATTCGTGTTTGTTTTGCGAGTTCAGAACTGTATTTAGATATGTGGTGCGATAAATAGTTTTCGAGAAAATGAGTATCTTCGGATGGATTTCAGGTAAAAATCGTAATTTTCGAAGTATCTCCGATTGTAATAATTAGTATCTCGCTGAATTCGTGTTTGTTTTGCGAGTTCAGAACTGTATCTAGATATGTCGTGCGATAAGTAGTTTTCGAGAAAATGAGTATCTTGCGAGGGATTTCAGGTAAAAATCGTAATTTTCGAAGCATCTCCGATTGTAATAATTAGTATCTCGCTGAATTCGTGTTTGTTTTGCGAGTTCAGAACTGTATTTAGATATGTGGTGCGATAAATAGTTTTCGAGAAAATGAGTATCTTCCGAGGGAGGTCAGGTAAAAATCGGGATTTTCGAAGTATTTCCGATTGCAATAATTAGTATCTCGCTGAATTCGTGTTTGTTTTGCGAGTTCAGAACTGTATTTAGATATTTTTTTTTTTTTTTTTTTTTTTTTTTTTTTTTTTTTTTTTTTTCATGAAATCTTCATGAAGACACTATGAGGATCGGTAGCGCGTGCTCATAGTAGTGTGAGATTTTTACTCACTAAAAAAACCTCCCTTCGTGATAAATTTCTTTGATTACATACTACAACTAAGTTTTGACTTATCCAGCAGTTTTTCTTTCACGTATTGAGATCGTTTGGCAGGTCCCTTTCCATTGAAAGTTCCTGCTTGTTCCACAAATTAGGCGCGGTTTCTTGCTATCGCGTTAAATCGAAAGGTTTAGTCCTTTGTAGACGACGCAGTAGATTCCTCTCATCTAGAATTCGAAGGACTTCATTGTTAACGTGTCCTTGTAATCTGTCTTTATGCTTACGCGCGAAGTTTTTGATTTCATATTCGACTGTCGCAATTCCTAAATCTCTATGGATATCGCTATTTCTAATAAACCACGGTGCATTAACTATTGATCTTAGCACTTTATTTTCAAAAGTTTGTAAAATATTGACATTACTTATTTTGGTACAACCCCAAAGTTGTATTCCATATGTCCATATCGGCTTTAGCACTTGCTTGTATAAAAGCAGTTTGGTTTCTACATTAAGCTTGGAATGTTTTCCAAGTAACCAGTATATTTCTCTGTATTTGGTTTCAAGTTCTTTACGTTTTTTCTTCACGTGCGATTTCCACTTCAGCTTAGCATCAAGTGTCATTCCAAGATACTTAGCCTCGTTTGCAAACGGAATTTGAACCGAGTTTGAAAAGATGGGCAAATTATTTATTTTCTTATAAGTAAAATTGACATGAACAGATTTGTTTTCGTTTAGAGCTAGTCGCCAAATCTTTGTCCATTCATTTACTTTATTCAATGCTTCTTGCAATTTTTCAGTCGATTCTTCGATCGTTTTACCCGTTGCCAGGATGGCAGTGTCGTCGGCAAATGTAGCTAAGACGGTGCCTTCTTCTTGCGGTATATCGCGAGTATATAATAGGTACAAAAGCGGTCCAAGGACACTTCCCTGCGGCACCCCAGCCCTTATTTCTTTAAATTCCGAATATTCGTTTCCGTGTTTGACTCGGAAAAGTCGATTCGTCAAGTATTTTCTAGAATATTATATAAGTGTTCCGGCAGAACTTGTCGTAATTTATATTTCAAGCCTTCATGCCAGACCTTGTCAAAAGCTTGAGAAACATCAAGGAATATGCTCGAGCAAATCTTTTTTTCTTCGTAAGCTTTTTCAATTAAATCAGTTATTCTATGCACTTGGTCTATTGTTGAGTGCTTGGTTCTAAACCCAAACTGGTGATTGGGAATAAGAGATCCTTCTTCTATAACCGGCTGTAATCGCTTAAGTACTATTCTTTCGAAAACTTTAGACATAATCGGCAGCAGCGAAATAGGTCTATACGATTTTTTATCATTCGGTGGTTTTCCTGGCTTCAGAATCATTATTACTTCCGCGACTTTCCATTGACTCGGAACATATTCTAATCTTATCGCTGCGTTTATAATGTAAAGAAACTTAACTAACGCTTTTCTAGGTAACGATTTAAGAAGCTCTCCTGTGATTAGGTCGTATCCAGGAGCTTTATTCGGTTTCAGTTTCTTTATTTCTTGTTGAAGTTCGGTCAGCCTTGCATTTCTTACTGTGTAATTGTGAAATGCTATATCCGACTCATTATCATTTTCAGCAAGCGCTTGCCCATCAAATGGTTTAAATGTTTCTTCTAAATGGGCGGCAAAGACTTCTGGTTTGTCTTTATCATTCTTGGCCCATTCGTTGTCATTTTTCTTGATTGGGGCCGCTTGTATTTTCGGTTTTTTAATGCCTTTTATAGCTTTCCAGAGCGAATAATTGGAATCTTTGTCCGCTGTTAAGCTTTCAATGCTGGTTTGTATTGTCCGGTTTTTAAAATCAATAATGGCCTTTTTTAGCAAGTTACACAAGCGATTCAAATGCGATTTATGTTGCGGAGCACGAGTTTGTTGCCATTTTTTACGCGCTTTTCTCTTCTCCCTTACCATTTCTTTTATTTCCGGTGGATATTTTTGGGCATTTCCTTTGAAAATTGGCGTTTTCCTTTGATAGGGAGTATTTTTCCACGCGGCGCGCTGCAGAACTTCAACAAAACGATCAATTTCGATTTCGAGTTCAGAAAACGTCCTAAGTGATACTCTCAGTTCGGTATGTTCTTCAACGTCTTTTTTAAAGCCTTCCCAATCAGTTTTTCTGCTAGTTAGTCTAGCAGGTACATCTTTTTTTAATTAGGCGTTCGCTCATCGTTAGAATGATAGGGGAATGATCGGAAGAGAGATCAAAACTTTCATCAATTTTAATACATTTGTCTGGTATTCCTTTTACAACAAAGAAATCGATCAGATCGGGTATTTTGTTGTTATCAGTCGGCCAATATGTTGGTTTACCAGTCGAGTGAAAGTCGCATCTGTGTTGCATGCAGGCATTGTAAAGTGCTCTGCCTTTTTGTGAGACACATCTTGAACCCCAGAAGGTGTGTTTTCATTAAAATCACCGCCAATAATAAAATTCGGTCCAAGAGAGTTGAAAATATTTGGAAAATCATTTTTTTCAAGCCTGCAACGCAGTGGACAATAAATAGACGAGACATTGAAAGAGTAATGCCCATTTTTCACGCGTACAGTGCTCACTTGCATTGTTTCAAGCTCTATCATAATCTCTTCAGAGTGTTCGATGCAATCTTTTATGATTAAAGACGATCCGCCTCTGGCTCTTTCCGACGGGTGATAAGCGTGATAGGTACTGTATCCAGTAATGTTTACACGCGATAGTTTCGTCAGGTGAGTTTCACAGATCAAACATATGTCAATGTCCTTTTCCCGTAGAAATATTTCTAGCTCTTCTAGTCTTTGTATGAGACCGTTGGCGTTCCATGCAACAATTTTAAGAAGTTTCGTCATGTTCGTTTTGAAATGCTCCTATTGTTAAGCTTATATTCAAGCTTCTCCAACCTTTCGACAATTAGCATGTTTGTTTTTGTTTGCTCCTCAAGCCTCGCAAGGATAATGGAAAAGACGTGAGATACGGGGTTTTCCGAATTATCAGTGTTCGTTTTTGTTGATGTTGATGCTTGAGCACTCGTCTGCATGTCAGAATCTGATGGCTTTTCTTTAGGCGCTTTTACCTTAACCCGGTGTGGAATTTGATCGGTGTTTGATGTCGCAGCTTGAGCGTACGTAAGCGCGCCAGGGTCGGCTCGGTTGTCTCTAGTCACTTTTCTTGCAGCAGTTTTCGACTTTTCCTTATTTACCGGTTTTGAGGGTTGGTTTTCCGGCTTCATAAGTCGATCTCTTCTTTTTTGTAGTTCTTTGGCTACTTCACAGCCTCTGTAATTAGCCGGATGCTTACCATTGCAGTTAATACACGCTGCAGGGGTTTTTTTGTTTACACCACACTCTTGACTAAGATGTTTACCGGCGCATTTGACACATCGCGGTTCTTTTCGGCAATATGTTTGCGTATGGTTGAATCCTTGGCATCGCTTGCACTGAGGTATCAACCTTGTATTCTTGCGCATGGGTTCGATTTTGACTACGACATTCAGAATTGTTCTTATTTCGTATATCTTTTCTAAACTCTCAGCCTTATCAAAGGTTAGCATAAAAGAGGAAGCTCGCGCTAACCATCGTTTCCTCGCCTTCCAATTTTTGCTTTTCCCGTTTAATTAAGTTTACCGCATCGACGATTTTAAAGTTTTTGTTCTTCAAATCGTGAACAACGTCTTCCTTTCGGCATGAGGCATGAAGTCCTCTAGCTATGACTCGTATCGGTCTTTCAGATTTATTTTCATACGTATACCACTGGATTTTTTCAGTATTCAGTTTATTAGATACTGAGCATATTTATTAAATACTGAGTATCTCGCTGAATTCGTGTTTGTTTTGTGAGTTCAGAACTGTATTTAGATATGTCGTGCGATAAGTAGTTTTCGAGAAAATGAGTATCTTCCGAGGGAGGTCAGGTAAAAATCGGGATTTTCGAAGTATTTCCGATTGTAATAATTAGTATCTCGCTGAATTCGTGTTTGTTTTGCGAGTTCAGAACTGTATTTAGATATGTCGTGCG
Source organism: Pocota personata (assembly GCA_963082735.1). Lineage (NCBI taxonomy): Eukaryota > Metazoa > Arthropoda > Insecta > Diptera > Syrphidae > Pocota > Pocota personata. The sequence continues at coordinate 25,546 of CAUJBT010000235.1, read as the reverse complement.
ATAAGTAGTTTTCGAGAAAATGAGTATCTTCCGAGGGAGGTCAGGTAAAAATCGGGATTTTCGAAGTATCTCCGATTGTAATAATTTGTATCTCGCTGAATTCGTGTTTGTTTTGCGAGTTCAGAACTGTATTTAGATTTGTCCTGCGATAATTAGTTTTCGAGAAAATGAGTATCTTTCGAGGGAGGTCAGGTAAAAATCGTGATTATCGAAGTATCTCCCATTGTAATAATTTGTATCTAGCTGAATTCGTGTTTGTTTTGCGAGTTCAGAACTGTATTTAGATTTGTCCTGCGATAATTAGTTTTCGAGAAAATAAGTATCTTCCGAGGGATTTCAGGTAAAAATCGTAATTTTCGAAGTATCTCCGATTGTAATAATTAGTATCTCGCTGAATTCGTGTTTGTTTTGCGAGTTCAGAACTGTATTTAGATATGTGGTGCGATAAATAGTTTTCGAGAAAATGAGTATCTTCCGAGGGAGGTGGTAAAAATCGGGATTTTCGAAGTATTTCCGATTGTAATAATTAGTATCTCGCTGAATTCGTGTTTGTTTTGTGAGTTCAGAACTGTATTTAGATATGTCGTGCGATAAGTAGTTTTCGAGAAAATGAGTATCTTCCGAGGGAGGTCAGGTAAAAATCGGGATTTTCGAAGTATTTCCGATTGTAATAATTAGTATCTCGCTGAATTCGTGTTTGTTTTGCGAGTTCAGAACTGTATTTAGATATGTCGTGCGATAAGTAGTTTTCGAGAAATGAGTATCTTTCGAGGGAGGTCAGGTAAAATCGGGATTTTCGAAGTATCTCCGATTGTAATAATTTGTATCTCGCTGAATTCGTGTTTGTTTTGCGAGTTCAGAACTGTATTTAGATATGTCCTGCGATAAATAGTTTTCGAGAAAATGAGTATCTTTCGAGGGAGGTCAGGTAAAAATCGTGATTTTCGAAGTATCTCCCATTGTAATAATTTGTATCTAGCTGAATTCGTGTTTGTTTTGCGAGTTCAGAACTGTATTTAGATTTGTCCTGCGATAATTAGTTTTCGAGAAAATGAGTATCTTCCGAGGGATTTCAGGTAAAATCGTAATTTTCGAAGTATCTCCGATTGTAATAATTAGTATCCCGCTGAATTCGTGTTTGTTTTGCGAGTTCAGAACTGTATTTAGATATGTGGTGCGATAAATAGTTTTCGAGAAAATGAGTATCTTCCGAGGGAGGTCAGGTAAAAATCGGGATTTTCGAAGTATTTCCGATTGTAATAATTAGTATCTCGCTGAATTCGTGTTTGTTTTGCGAGTTCAGAACTGTATTTAGATATGTGGTGCGATAAATAGTTTTCGAGAAAATGAGTATCTTCCGAGGAGGTCAGGTAAAAATCGGGATTTTCGAAGTATTTCCGATTGTAATAATTAGTATCTCGCTGAATTCGTGTTTGTTTTGCGAGTTCAGAACTGTATTTAGATATGTCGTGCGATAAGTAGTTTTCGAGAAAAGGAGTATCTTCCGAGGGATTTCAGGTAAAAATCGTAATTTTCGAAGTATCTCCGATTGTAATAATTAGTATCCCGCTGAATTCGTGTTTGTTTTGCGAGTTCAGAACTGTATTTAGATATGTGGTGCGATAAATAGTTTTCGAGAAAATGAGTATCTTCCGAGGGAGGTCAGGTAAAAATCGGGATTTTCGAAGTATTTCCGATTGTAATAATTAGTATCTCGCTGAATTCGTGTTTGTTTTGCGAGTTCAGGTACATCTTTTTTAATTAGGCGTTCGCTCATCGTTAGAATGATAGGGGAATGATCGGAAGAGAGATCAAAACTTTCATCAATTTTAATACATTTGTCTGGTATTCCTTTTACAACAAAGAAATCGATCAGATCGGGTATTTTGTTGTTATCAGTCGGCCAATATGTTGGTTTACCAGTCGAGTGAAAGTCGCATCTGTGTTGCATGCAGGCATTGTAAAGTGCTCTGCCTTTTTGTGAGACACATCTTGAACCCCAGAAGGTGTGTTTTCATTAAAATCACCGCCAATAATAAAATTCGGTCCAAGAGAGTTGAAAATATTTGTAAAATCATTTTTTTCAAGCCTGCAACGCAGTGGACAATAATAGACGAGACATTGAAAGAGTAATGCCCATTTTTCACGCGTACAGTGCTCACTTGCATTGTTTCAAGCTCTATCATAATCTCTTCAGAGTGTTCGATGCAATCTTTTATGATTAAAGACGATCCGCCTCTGGCTCTTTCCGACGGGTGATAAGCGTGATAGGTACTGTATCCAGTAATGTTTACACGCGATAGTTTCGTCAGGTGAGTTTCACAGATCAAACATATGTCAATGTCCTTTTCCCGTAGAAATATTTCTAGCTCTTCTAGTCTTTGTATGAGACCGTTGGCGTTCCATGCAACAATTTAAGAAGTTTCGTCATGTTCGTTTTGAAATGCTCCTATTGTTAAGCTTATATTCAAGCTTCTCCAACCTTTCGACAATTAGCATGTTTGTTTTTGTTTGCTCCTCAAGCCTCGCAAGGATAATGGAAAAGACGTGAGATACGGGGTTTTCCGAATTATCAGTGTTCGTTTTTTGTTGATGTTGATGCTTGAGCACTCGTCTGCATGTCAGAATCTGATGGCTTTTCTTTAGGCGCTTTTACCTTAACCCGGTGTGGAATTTGATCGGTGTTTGATGTCGCAGCTTGAGCGTACGTAAGCGCGCCAGGGTCGGCTCGGTTGTCTCTAGTCACTTTTCTTGCAGCAGTTTTCGACTTTTCCTTATTTACCGGTTTTGAGGGTTGGTTTTCCGGCTTCATAAGTCGATCTCTTCTTTTTTGTAGTTCTTTGGCTACTTCACAGCCTCTGTAATTAGCCGGATGCTTACCATTGCAGTTAATACACGCTGCAGGGGTTTTTTTGTTTACACCACACTCTTGACTAAGATGTTTACCGGCGCATTTGACACATCGCGGTTCTTTTCGGCAATATGTTTGCGTATGGTTGAATCCTTGGCATCGCTTGCACTGAGGTATCAACCTTGTATTCTTGCGCATGGGTTCGATTTTGACTACGACATTCAGAATTGTTCTTATTTCGTATATCTTTTCTAAACTCTCAGCCTTATCAAAGGTTAGCATAAAAAGAGGAAGCTCGCGCTTAACCATCGTTTCCTCGCCTTCCAATTTTTGCTTTTCCGTTTAATTAAGTTTACCGCATCGACGATTTTAAAGTTTTTGTTCTTCAAATCGTGAACAACGTCTTCCTTTCGGCATGAGGCATGAAGTCCTCTAGCTATGACTCGTATCGGTCTTCAGATTTATTTTCATACGTATACCACTGATTTTTCAGTATTCAGTTTATTAGATACTGAGCATATTTATTAAATACTGAGTATCTCGCTGAATTCGTGTTTGTTTTGTGAGTTCAGAACTGTATTTAGATATGTCGTGCGATAAGTAGTTTTCGAGAAAATGAGTATCTTCGAGGGAGGTCAGGTAAAAATCGGGATTTTCGAAGTATTTCCGATTGTAATAATTAGTATCTCGCTGAATTCGTGTTTGTTTTGCGAGTTCAGAACTGTATTTAGATATGTCGTGCGATAAGTAGTTTTCGAGAAAATGAGTATCTTCCGAGGGAGGTCAGGTAAAAATCGGGATTTTCGAAGTATCTCCGATTGTAATAATTTGTATCTCGCTGAATTCGTGTTTGTTTTGCGAGTTCAGAACTGTATTTAGATTTGTCCTGCGATAATTAGTTTCGAGAAAATGAGTATCTTTCGAGGGAGGTCAGGTAAAAATCGTGATTATCGAAGTATCTCCCATTGTAATAATTTGTATCTAGCTGAATTCGTGTTTGTTTTGCGAGTTCAGAACTGTATTTAGATTTGTCCTGCGATAATTAGTTTTCGAGAAAATAAGTATCTTCCGAGGGATTTCAGGTAAAAATCGTAATTTTCGAAGTATCTCCGATTGTAATAATTAGTATCTCGCTGAATTCGTGTTTGTTTTGCGAGTTCAGAACTGTATTTAGATATGTGGTGCGATAAATAGTTTTCGAGAAAATGAGTATCTTCCGAGGGAGGTCAGGTAAAAATCGGGATTTTCGAAGTATTTCCGATTGTAATAATTAGTATCTCGCTGAATTCGTGTTTGTTTTGTGAGTTCAGAACTGTATTTAGATATGTCGTGCGATAAGTAGTTTTCGAGAAAATGAGTATCTTCCGAGGGAGGTCAGGTAAAAATCGGGATTTTCGAAGTATTTCCGATTGTAATAATTAGTATCTCGCTGAATTCGTGTTTGTTTTGCGAGTTCAGAACTGTATTTAGATATGTCGTGCGATAAGTAGTTTTCGAGAAAATGAGTATCTTTCGAGGGAGGTCAGGTAAAAATCGGGATTTTCGAAGTATCTCCGATTGTAATAATTTGTATCTCGCTGAATTCGTGTTTGTTTTGCGAGTTCAGAACTGTATTTAGATATGTCCTGCGATAAATAGTTTTCGAGAAAATGAGTATCTTTCGAGGGAGGTCAGGTAAAAATCGTGATTTTCGAAGTATCTCCCATTGTAATAATTTGTATCTAGCTGAATTCGTGTTTGTTTTGCGAGTTCAGAACTGTATTTAGATTTGTCCTGCGATAATTAGTTTTCGAGAAAATGAGTATCTTCCGAGGGATTTCAGGTAAAAATCGTAATTTTCGAAGTATCTCCGATTGTAATAATTAGTATCCCGCTGAATTCGTGTTTGTTTTGCGAGTTCAGAACTGTATTTAGATATGTGGTGCGATAAATAGTTTTCGAGAAAATGAGTATCTTCCGAGGGAGGTCAGGTAAAAATCGGGATTTTCGAAGTATTTCCGATTGTAATAATTAGTATCTCGCTGAATTCGTGTTTGTTTTGCGAGTTCAGAACTGTATTTAGATATGTGGTGCGATAAATAGTTTTCGAGAAAATGAGTATCTTCCGAGGGAGGTCAGGTAAAAATCGGGATTTTCGAAGTATTTCCGATTGTAATAATTAGTATCTCGCTGAATTCGTGTTTGTTTTGCGAGTTCAGAACTGTATTTAGATATGTCGTGCGATAAGTAGTTTTCGAGAAAAGGAGTATCTTCCGAGGGAGGTCAGGTAAAAATCGTGATTTTCGAAGTATCTCCCATTGTAATAATTTGTATCTAGCTGAATTCGTGTTTGTTTTGCGAGTTCAGAACTGTATTTAGATTTGTCCTGCGATAATTAGTTTTCGAGAAAATGAGTATCTTCCGAGGGATTTCAGGTAAAAATCGTAATTTTCGAAGTATCTCCGATTGTAATAATTAGTATCTCGCTGAATTCGTGTTTGTTTTGCGAGTTCAGAACTGTATTTAGATATGTGGTGCGATAAATAGTTTTCGAGAAAATGAGTATCTTCCGAGGGAGGTCAGGTAAAAATCGGGATTTTCGAAGTATTTCCGATTGTAATAATTTGTATCTAGCTGAATTCGTGTTTGTTTTGCGAGTTCAGAACTGTATTTAGATATGTCCTGCGATAAATAGTTTTCGAGAAAATGAGTATCTTTCGAGGGTGGTCAGGTAAAAATCGTGATTTTCGAAGTATCTCCCATTGTAATAATTTGTATCTAGCTGAGTTCGTGTTTGTTTTGCGAGTTCAGTACTGTATTTAGATTTGTCGTGCGATAATTAGTTTTCGAGAAAATGAGTATCTTCCGAGGGATTTCAGGTAAAAATCGTAATTTTCGAAGTATCTCCGATTGTAATAATTAGTATCTCGCTGAATTCGTGTTTGTTTTGCGAGTTCAGAACTGTATTTAGATATGTGGTGCGATAAATAGTTTTCGAGAAAATGAGTATCTTCCGAGGGAGGTCAGGTAAAAATCGGGATTTTCGAAGTATTTCCGATTGTAATAATTAGTATCTCGCTGAATTCGTGTTTGTTTTGCGAGTTCAGAACTGTATTTAGATATGTCGTGCGATAAGTAGTTTTCGAGAAAATGAGTATCTTCCGAGGGAGGTCAGGTAAAAATCGGGATTTTCGAAGTATCTCCGATTGTAATAATTTGTATCTCGCTGAATTCGTGTTTGTTTTGCGAGTTCAGAACTGTATTTAGATTTGTCCTGCGATAATTAGTTTTCGAGAAAATTAGTATCTTTCGAGGGAGGTCAGGTAAAAATCGTGATTTTCGAAGTATCTCCCATTGTAATAATTTGTATCTAGCTGAATTCGTGTTTGTTTTGCGAGTTCAGAACTGTATTTAGATTTGTCCTGCGATAATTAGTTTTCGAGAAAATGAGTATCTTCCGAGGGATTTCAGGTAAAAATCGTAATTTTCGAAGTATCTCCGATTGTAATAATTAGTATCTCGCTGAATTCGTGTTTGTTTTGCGAGTTCAGAACTGTATTTAGATATGTGGTGCGATAAGTAGTTTTCGAGAAAATGAGTATCTTCCGAGGGATTTCAGGTAAAAATCGTAATTTTCGAAGTATCTCCCATTGTAATAATTTGTATCTAGCTGAATTCGTGTTTGTTTTGCGAGTTCAGAACTGTATTTAGATTTGTCCTGCGATAATTAGTTTTCGAGAAAATGAGTATCTTCCGAGGGAGGTCAGGTAAAAATCGGGATTTTCGAAGTATTTCCGATTGTAATAATTAGTATCTCGCTGAATTCGTGTTTGTTTTGCGAGTTCAGAACTGTATTTAGATATGTCCTGCGATAAATAGTTTTCGAGAAAATGAGTATCTTTCGAGGGAGGTCAGGTAAAAATCGTGATTTTCGAAGTATCTCCCATTGTAATAATTTGTATCTAGCTGAATTCGTGTTTGTTTTGCGAGTTCAGAACTGTATTTAGATATGTCCTGCGATAAATAGTTTTCGAGAAAATGAGTATCTTTCGAGGGAGGTCAGGTAAAAATCGTGATTTTCGAAGTATCTCCCATTGTAATAATTTGTATCTAGCTGAATTCGTGTTTGTTTTGCGAGTTCAGAACTGTATTTAGATTTGTCCTGCGATAATTAGTTTTCGAGAAAATGAGTATCTTCCGAGGGATTTCAGGTAAAAATCGTAATTTTCGAAGTATTTCCGATTGCAATAATTAGTATCTCGCTGAATTCGTGTTTGTTTTGCGAGTTCAGGACTGTATTTAGATATGTCGTGCGATAAGTAGTTTTCGAGAAAATGAGTATCTTTCGAGTCAGGTCAGGTAAAAATCGGGATTTTCGAAGTATCTCCGATTGTAATAATTTGTATCTCGCTGAATTCGTGTTTGTTTTGCGAGTTCAGAACTGTATTTAGATATGTCCTGCGATAAATAGTTTTCGAGAAAATGAGTATCTTTCGAGGGAGGTCAGGTAAAAATCGTGATTTTCGAAGTATCTCCCATTGTAATAATTTGTATCTAGCTGAATTCGTGTTTGTTTTGCGAGTTCAGAACTGTATTTAGATTTGTCCTGCGATAATTAGTTTTCGAGAAAATGAGTATCTTCCGAGGGATTTCAGGTAAAAATCGTAATTTTCGAAGTATCTCCGATTGTAATAATTAGTATCTCGCTGAATTCGTGTTTGTTTTGCGAGTTCAGAACTGTATTTAGATATGTGGTGCGATAAATAGTTTTCGAGAAAATGAGTATCTTCCGAGGGAGGTCAGGTAAAAATCGGGATTTTCGAAGTATTTCCGATTGTAATAATTAGTATCTCGCTGAATTCGTGTTTGTTTTGCGAGTTCAGAACTGTATTTAGATATGTCGTGCGATAAGTAGTTTTCGAGAAAAGGAGTATCTTCCGAGGGAGGTCAGGTAAAAATCGTGATTTTCGAAGTATCTCCCATTGTAATAGTTTGTATCTAGCTGAATTCGTGTTTGCTTTGCGAGTTCAGAACTGTATTTAGATTTGTCCTGCGATAATTAGTTTTCGAGAAAATGAGTATCTTCCGAGGGATTTCAGGTAAAAACCGTAATTTTCGAAGTATCTCAGATTGTAATAATTAGTATCTCGCTGAATTCGTGTTTGTTTTGCGAGTTCAGAACTGTATTTAGATATGTGGTGCGATAAATAGTTTTCGAGAAAATGAGTATCTTCCGAGGGAGGTCAGGTAAAAATCGGGATTTTCGAAGTATTTCCGATTGTAATAATTAGTATCTCGCTGAATTCGTGTTTGTTGTGCGAGTTCAGAACTGTATTTAGATATGTCGTGCGATAAGTAGTTTTCGAGAAAATGAGTATCTTTCGAGGGAGGTCAGGTAAAAATCGGGATTTTCGAAGTATCTCCGATTGTAATAATTTGTATCTAGCAGAATTCGTGTTTGTTTTGCGAGTTCAGAACTGTATTTAGATATGTCCTGCGATAAATAGTTTTCGAGAAAATGAGCATCTTTCGAGGGAGGTCAGGTAAAAATCGTGATTTTCGAAGTATCTCCCATTGTAATAATTTGTATCTAGCTGAATTCGTGTTTGTTTTGCGAGTTCAGAACTGTATTTAGATTTGTCCTGCGATAATTAGTTTTCGAGAAAATGAGTATCTTCCGAGGGATTTCAACTAAAAATCGTAATTTTCGAAGTATCTCCGATTGTAATAATTAGTATCTCGCTGAATTCGTGTTTGTTTTGCGAGTTCAGAACTGTATTTAGATATGTGGTGCGATAAATAGTTTTCGAGAAAATGAGTATCTTCCGAGGGAGGTCAGGTAAAAATCGGGATTTTCGAAATATTTCCGATTGTAATAATTAGTATCTCGCTGAATTCGTGTTTGTTTTGCGAGTTCAGAACTGTATTTAGATATGTCGTGCCATAAGTAGTTTTCGAGAAAAGGAGTATCTTCCGAGGGAGGTCAGGTAAAAATCGTGATTTTCGAAGTATCTCCCATTGTAATAATTTGTATCTAGCTGGATTCGTGTTTGTTTTGCGAGTTCAGAACTCTATTTAGATTTGTCCTGCGATAATTAGTTTTCGAGAAAATGAGTATCTTCCGAGGGATTTCAGGTAAAAATTGTAATTTTCGAAGTATCTCCGATTGTAATAATTAGTATCTCGCTGAATTCGTGTTTGTTTTGCGAGTTCAGAACTGTATTTAGATATGTCGTGCGATAAATAGTTTTCGAGAAAATGAGTATCTCCCGAGGGATTTCAGGTAAAAATCGTAATTTTCGAAGTATCTCCGATTGTAATAATTAGTATCTCGCTGAATTCGTGTTTGTTTTGCGAGTTCAGAACTGTATTTAGATTTGTCCTGCGATAATTAGTTTTCGAGAAAATGAGTATCTTCCGAGGGATTTCAGGTAAAAATCGTAATTTTCGAAGTATCTCCGATTGTAATAATTAGTATCTCGCTGAATTCGTGTTTGTTTTGCGAGTTCAGAACTGTATTTAGATATGTGGTGCGATAAATAGTTTTCGAGAAAATGAGTATTTTCCGAGGGAGGTCAGGTAAAAATCGGGATTTTCGAAGTATTTCCGATTGTAATAATTTGTATCTAGCTGAATTCGTGTTTGTTTTGCGAGTTCAGAACTGTATTTAGATTTGTCCTGCGATAATTAGTTTTCGAGAAAATGAGTATCTTCCGAGGGATTTCAGGTAAAAATCGTAATTTTCGAAGTATCTCCGATTGTAATAATTAGTATCTCGCTGAATTCGTGTTTGTTTTGCGAGTTCAGAACTGTATTTAGATATGTGGTGCGATAAATAGTTTTCGAGAAAATGAGTATCTTCCAAGGGAGGTCAGGTAAAAATCGGGATTTTCGAAGTATCTCCGATTGTAATAATTAGTATCTCGCTGAATTCGTGTTTGTTTTGCGAGTTCAGAACTGTATTTAGATATGTCCTGCGATAAATAGTTTTCGAGAAAATGAGTATCTTTCGAGGGAGGTCAATTAAAAATCGTGATTTTCGAAGTATCTCCCATTGTAATAATTTGTATCTAGCTGAATTCGTGTTTGTTTTGCGAGTTCAGAACTCTATTTAGATATGTCGTGCGATAAATAGTTTTCGAGAAAATGAGTATCTTCCGAGGGAGGTCAGGTAAAAATCGGGATTTTCGAAGTATTTCCGATTGTAATAATTAGTATCTCGCTGAATTCGTGTTTGTTTTGCGAGTTCAGAACTGTATTTAGATATGTCGTGCGATAAGTAGTTTTCGAGAAAATGAGTATCTTTCGAGGGAGGTCAGGTAAAAATCGTGATTTTCGAAGTATCTCCCATTGTAATAATTTGTATCTAGCTGAATTCGTGTTTGTTTTGCGAGTTCAGAACTGTATTTAGATTTGTCCTGCGATAATTAGTTTTCGAGAAAATGAGTATCTTCCGAGGGAGGTCAGGTAAAAATCGGGATTTTCGAAGTATCTCCGATTGTAATAATTGGTATCTCGCTGAATTCGTGTTTGTTTTGCGAGTTCAGAACTGTATTTAGATATGTGGTGCGATAAATAGTTTTCGAGAAAATGAGTATCTTCCGAGGGAGGTCAGGTAAAAATCGGGATTTTCGAAGTATTTCCGATTGTAATAATTAGTATCTCGCTGAATTCGTGTTTGTTTTGCGAGTTCAGAACTGTATTTAGATATGTCGTGCGATAAGTAGTTTTCGAGAAAATGAGTATCTTCCGAGGGAGGTCAGGTAAAAATCGGGTTTTTCGAAGTATCTCCGATTGTAATAATTTGTATCTCGCTGAATTCGTGTTTGTTTTGCGAGTTCAGAACTGTATTTAGATATGTCCTGCGATAAATAGTTTTCGAGAAAATGAGTATCTTTCGAGGGAGGTCAGGTAAAAATCGTGATTTTCGAAGTATCTCCCATTGTAATAATTTGTATCTAGCTGAATTCGTGTTTGTTTTGCGAGTTCAGAACTGTATTTAGATTTGTCCTGCGATAATTAGTTTTCGAGAAAATGAGTATCTTCCGAGGGATTTCAGGTAAAAATCGTAATTTTCGAAGTATCTCCGATTGTAATAATTAGTATCTCGCTGAATTCGTGTTTGTTTTGCGAGTTCAGAACTGTATTTAGATATGTCGTGCGATAAATAGTTTTCGAGAAAATGAGTATCTTCCGAGGGAGGCCAGGTAAAAATCGGGATTTTCGAAGTATTTCCGATTGTAATAATTAGTATCTCGCTGAATTCGTGTTTGTTTTGCGAGTTCAGAACTGTATTTAGATATGTCGTGCGATAAGTAGTTTTCGAGAAAATGAGTATCTTCCGAGGGAGGTCAGGTAAAAATCGTGATTTTCGGAGTATCTCCCATTGTAATAATTTGTATCTAGCTGAATTCGCGTTTGTTTTGCGAGTTCAGAACTGTATTTAGATTTGTCCTGCGATAATTAGTTTTCGAGAAAATGAATATCTTCCGAGGGATTTCAGGTAAAAATCGTAATTTTCGAAGTATCTCCGATTGTAATAATTAGTATCTCGCTGAATTCGTGTTTGTTTTGCGAGTTCAGAACTGTATTTAGATATGTGGTGCGATAAATAGTTTTCGAGAAAATGAGTATCTTTCGAGGGAGGTCAGGTAAAAATCGTGATTTTCGAAGTATCTCCCATTGTAATAATTTGTATCTAGCTGAATTCGTGTTTGTTTTGCGAGTTCAGAACTGTATTTAGATTTGTCCTGCGATAATTAGTTTTCGAGAAAATGAGTATCTTGCGAGGGATTTCAGGTAAAAATCGTAATTTTTGAAGTATCTCCGATTGTAATAATTAGTATCTCGCTGAATTCGTGTTTGTTTTGCGAGTTCAGGACTGTATTTAGATATGTGGTGCGATAAATAGTTTTCGAGAAAATGAGTATCTTCCGAGGGAGGTCAGGTAAAAATCAGGATTTTCGAAGTATTTCCGATTGTAATAATTAGTATCTCGCTGAATTCGTGTTTGTTTTGCGAGTTCAGAACTGTATTTAGATATGTCGTGCGATAAGTAGTTTTCGCGAAAATGAGTATCTTCCCAGGGAGGTCAGGTAAAAATCGGGATTTTCGAAGTATTTCCGATTGTAATAATTAGTATCTCGCTGAATTCGTGTTTGTTTTGCGAGTTCAGAACTGTATTTAGATATGTCGTGCGATAAGTAGTTTTCGAGAAAATGAGTATCTTCCGAGGGAGGTCAGGTAAAAATCGGGATTTTCGAAGTATCTCCGATTGTAATAATTTGTATCTCGCTGAATTCGTGTTTGTTTTGCGAGTTCAGAACTGTATTTAGATTTGTCCTGCGATAATTAGTTTTCGAGAAAATGAGTATCTTCCGAGGGATTTCAGGTAAAAATCGTAATTTTCGAAGTATCTCCGATTGTAATAATTAGTATCTCGCTGAATTCGTGTTTGTTTTGCGAGTTCAGAACTGTATTTAGATATGTCGTGCGATAAATAGTTTTCGAGAAAATGAGTATCTTCCGAGGGAGGTCAGGTAAAAATCGGGATTTTCGAAGTATTTCCGATTGTAATAATTAGTTTCTCGCTGAATTCGTGTTTGTTTTGCGAGTTCAGAACTGTATTTAGATATGTCGTGCGATAAGTAGTTTTCGAGAAAATGAGTATCTTCCGAGGGAGGTCAGGTAAAAATCGTGATTTTCGGAGTATCTCCCATTGTAATAATTTGTATCTAGCTGAATTCGTGTTTGTTTTGCGAGTTCAGAACTGTATTTAGATTTGTCCTGCGATAATTAGTTTTCGAGAAAATGAGTATCTTCCGAGGGATTTCAGGTAAAAATCGTAATTTTCGAAGTATCTCCGATTGTAATAATTAGTATCTCGCTGAATTCGTGTTTGTTTTGCGAGTTCAGAACTGTATTTAGATATGTCCTGCGATAAATAGTTTTCGAGAAAATGAGTATCTTTCGAGGGAGGTCAGGTAAAAATCGTAATTTTCGAAGTATCTCCGATTGTAATAATTAGTATCTCGCTGAATTCGTGTTTGTTTTGCGAGTTCAGAACTGTATTTAGATATGTGGTGCGATAAATAGTTTTCGAGAAAATGAGTATCTTCCGAGGGAGGTCAGGTAAAAATCGGGATTTTCGAAATATTTCCGATTGTAATAATTAGTATCTCGCTGAATTCGTGTTTGTTTTGCGAGTTCAGAACTGTATTTAGATATGTCGTGCGATAAGTAGTTTTCGAGAAAAGGAGTATCTTCCGAGGGAGGTCAGGTAAAAATCGTGATTTTCGAAGTATCTCCCATTGTAATAATTTGTATCTAGCTGGATTCGTGTTTGTTTTGCGAGTTCAGAACTCTATTTAGATTTGTCCTGCGATAATTAGTTTTCGAGAAAATGAGTATCTTCCGAGGGATTTCGGGTAAAAATCGTAATTTTCGAAGTATCTCCGATTGTAATAATTAGTATCTCGCTGAATTCGTGTTTGTTTTGCGAGTTCAGAACTGTATTTAGATATGTGGTGCGATAAATAGTTTTCGAGAAAATGAGTATCTTTCGAGGGAGGTCAGGTAAAAATCGTGATTTTCGAAGTATCTCCCATTGTAATAGTTAGTATCTCGCTGAATTCGTGTTTGCTTTGCAAGTTCAGAACTGTATTTAGATATGTCGTGCGATAAATAGTTTTCGAGAAAATGAGTATCTTCCGAGGGAGGTCAGGTAAAAATCGGGATTTTCGAAGTATTTCCGATTGTAATAATTAGTATCTCGCTGAATTCGTGTTTGTTTTGCGTGTTCAGAACTGTATTTAGATATGTCGTGCGATAAGTAGTTTTCGAGAAAATGAGTATCTTCCGAGGGAGGTCAGGTAAAAATCGGGATTTTCGAAGTATCTCCGATTGTAATAATTTGTATCTCGCTGAATTCGTGTTTGTTTTGCGAGTTCAGAACTGTATTTAGATATGTCCTGCGATAAATAGTTTTCGAGAAAATGAGTATCTTCCGAGGGATTTCAGGTAAAAATCGTAATTTTCGAAGTATCTCCGATTGTAATAATTTGTATCTAGCTGAATTCGTGTTTGTTTTGCGAGTTCAGAACTGTATTTAGATTTGTCCTGCGATAATTAGTTTTCGAGAAAATGAGTATCTCCCGAGGGATTTCAGGTAAAAATCGTAATTTTCGAAGTATCTCCGATTGTAATAATTAGTATCTCGCTGAATTCGTGTTTGTTTTGCGAGTTCAGAACTGTATTTAGATTTGTCCTGCGATAATTAGTTTTCGAGAAAATGAGTATCTTCCGAGGGATTTCAGGTAAAAATCGTAATTTTCGAAGTATCTCCGATTGTAATAATTAGTATCTCGCTGAATTCGTGTTTGTTTTGCGAGTTCAGAACTGTATTTAGATATGTGGTGCGATAAATAGTTTTCGAGAAAATGAGTATTTTCCGAGGGAGGTCAGGTAAAAATCGGGATTTTCGAAGTATTTCCGATTGTAATAATTTGTATCTAGCTGAATTCGTGTTTGTTTTGCGAGTTCAGAACTGTATTTAGATTTGTCCTGCGATAATTAGTTTTCGAGAAAATGAGTATCTTCCGAGGGATTTCAGGTAAAAATCGTAATTTTCGAAGTATCTCCGATTGTAATAATTAGTATCTCGCTGAATTCGTGTTTGTTTTGCGAGTTCAGAACTGTATTTAGATATGTGGTGCGATAAATAGTTTTCGAGAAAATGAGTATCTTCCGAGGGAGGTCAGGTAAAAATCGGGATTTTCGAAGTATCTCCGATTGTAATAATTAGTATCTAGCTGAATTCGTGTTTGTTTTGCGAGTTCAGAACTCTATTTAGATTTGTCCTGCGATAATTAGTTTTCGAGAAAATGAGTATCTTCCGAGGGATTTCAGGTAAAAATCGTAATTTTCGAAGTATCTCCGATTGTAATAATTAGTATCTCGCTGAATTCGTGTTTGTTTTGCGAGTTCAGAACTGTATTTAGATATGTCGTGCGATAAATAGTTTTCGAGAAAATGAGTATCTTCCGAGGGAGGTCAGGTAAAAATCGGGATTTTCGAAGTATTTCCGATTGTAATAATTAGTATCTCGCTGAATTCGTGTTTGTTTTGCGAGTTCAGAACTGTATTTAGATATGTCGTGCGATAAGTAGTTTTCGAGAAAATGAGTATCTTTCGAGGGAGGTCAGGTAAAAATCGTGATTTTCGAAGTATCTCCCATTGTAATAATTTGTATCTAGCTGAATTCGTGTTTGTTTTGCGAGTTCAGAACTGTATTTAGATTTGTCCTGCGATAATTAGTTTTCGAGAAAATGAGTATCTTCCGAGGGATTTCAGGTAAAAATCGTAATTTTCGAAGTATCTCCGATTGTAATAATTAGTATCTCGCTGAATTCGTGTTTGTTTTGCGAGTTCAGAACTGTATTTAGATATGTGGTGCGATAAATAGTTTTCGAGAAAATGAGTATCTTCCGAGGGAGGTCAGGTAAAAATCGGGATTTTCGAAGTATTTCCGATTGTAATAATTAGTATCTCGCTGAATTCGTGTTTGTTTTGCGAGTTCAGAACTGTATTTAGATATGTCGTGCGATAAGTAGTTTTCGAGAAAATGAGTATCTTCCGAGGGAGGTCAGGTAAAAATCGGGATTTTCGAAGTATCTCCGATTGTAATAATTTGTATCTCGCTGAATTCGTGTTTGTTTTGCGAGTTCAGAACTGTATTTAGATATGTCCTGCGATAAACAGTTTTCGAGAAAATGAGTATCTTTCCGGGAGGTCAGGTAAAAATCGTGATTTTCGAAGTATCTCCCATTGTAATAATTTGTATCTAGCTGAATTCGTGTTTGTTTTGCGAGTTCAGAACTGTATTTAGATTTGTCCTGCGATAATTAGTTTTCGAGAAAATGAGTATCTTCCGAGGGATTTCAGGTAAAAATCGTAATTTTCGAAGTATCTCCGATTGTAATAATTAGTATCTCGCTGAATTCGTGTTTGTTTTGCGAGTTCAGAACTGTATTTAGATATGTCGTGCGATAAATAGTTTTCGAGAAAATGAGTATCTTCCGAGGGAGGTCAGGTAAAAATCGGGATTTTCGAAGTATTTCCGATTGTAATAATTAGTATCTCTCTGAATTCGTGTTTGTTTTGCGAGTTCAGAACTGTATTTAGATATGTCGTGCGATAAGTAGTTTTCGAGAAAATGAGTATCTTCCGAGGGAGGTCAGGTAAAAATCGTGATTTTCGGAGTATCTCCCATTGTAATAATTTGTATCTAGCTGAATTCGTGTTTGTTTTGCGAGTTCAGAACTGTATTTAGATTTGTCCTGCGATAATTAGTTTTCGAGAAAATGAATATCTTCCGAGGGATTTCAGGTAAAAATCGTAATTTTCGAAGTATCTCCGATTGTAATAATTAGTATCTCGCTGAATTCGTGTTTGTTTTGCGAGTTCAGAACTGTATTTAGATATGTCCTGCGATAAATAGTTTTCGAGAAAATGAGTATCTTTCGAGGGAGGTCAGGTAAAAATCGTGATTTTCGAAGTATCTCCCATTGTAATAATTTGTATCTAGCTGAATTCGTGTTTGTTTTGCGAGTTCAGAACTGTATTTAGATTTGTCCTGCGATAATTAGTTTTCGAGAAAATGAGTATCTTGCGAGGGATTTCAGGTAAAAATCGTAATTTTTGAAGTATCTCCGATTGTAATAATTAGTATCTCGCTGAATTCGTGTTTGTTTTGCGAGTTCAGGACTGTATTTAGATATGTGGTGCGATAAATGGTTTTCGAGAAAATGAGTATCTTCCGAGGGAGGTCAGGTAAAAATCAGGATTTTCGAAGTATTTCCGATTGTAATAATTAGTATCTCGCTGAATTCGTGTTTGTTTTGCGAGTTCAGAACTGTATTTAGATATGTCGTGCGATAAGTAGTTTTCGAGAAAATGAGTATCTTCCCAGGGAGGTCAGGTAAAAATCGGGATTTTCGAAGTATTTCCGATTGTAATAATTAGTATCTCGCTGAATTCGTGTTTGTTTTGCGAGTTCAGAACTGTATTTAGATATGTCGCGCGATAAGTAGTTTTCGAGAAAATGAGTATCTTTCGAGGGAGGTCAGGTAAAAATCGTGATTTTCGAAGTATCTCCCATTGTAATAATTTGTATCTAGCTGAATTCGTGTTTGTTTTGCGAGTTCAGAACTGTATTTAGATTTGTCCTGCGATAATTAGTTTTCGAGAAAATGAGTATCTTCCGAGGGATTTCAGGTAAAAATCGTAATTTTCGAAGTATCTCCGATTGTAATAATTAGTATCTCGCTGAATTCGTGTTTGTTTTGCGAGTTCAGAACTGTATTTAGATATGTCGTGCGATAAATAGTTTTCGAGAAAATGAGTATCTTCCGAGGGATTTCAGGTAAAAATCGTAATTTTCGAAGTATCTCCGATTGTAATAATTAGTATCTCGCTGAATTCGTGTTTGTTTTGCGAGTTCAGAACTGTATTTAGATTTGTCCTGCGATAATTAGTTTTCGAGAAAATGAGTATCTTCCGAGGGATTTCAGGTAAAAATCGTAATTTTCGAAGTATCTCCGATTGTAATAATTAGTATCTCGCTGAATTCGTGTTTGTTTTGCGAGTTCAGAACTGTATTTAGATATGTCCTGCGATAAATAGTTTTCGAGAAAATGAGTATCTTTCGAGGGAGGTCAGGTAAAATCGTGATTTTCGAAGTATCTCCCATTGTAATAATTTGTATCTAGCTGAATTCGTGTTTGTTTTGCGAGTTCAGAACTGTATTTAGATTTGTCCTGCGATAATTAGTTTTCGAGAAAATGAGTATCTTGCGAGGGATTTCAGGTAAAAATCGTAATTTTCGAAGTATCTCCGATTGTAATAATTAGTATCTCGCTGAATTCGTGTTTGTTTTGCGAGTTCAGAACTGTATTTAGATATGTGGTGCGATAAATAGTTTTCGAGAAAATGAGTATCTTCCGAGGGAGGTCAGGTAAAAATCAGGATTTTCGAAGTATTTCCGATTGTAATAATTAGTATCTCGCTGAATTCGTGTTTGTTTTGCGAGTTCAGAACTGTATTTAGATATGTCGTGCGATAAGTAGTTTTCGAGAAAATGAGTATCTTCTGAGGGAGGTCAGGTAAAAATCGGGATTTTCGAAGTATCTCCGATTTTAATAATTTGTATCTCGCTGAATTCGTGTTTCAGGTAAAAATCGTGATTTTCGAAGTATCTCCCATTGTAATAATTTGTATCTAGCTGAATTCGTGTTTGTTTTGCGAGTTCAGAACTGTATTTAGATTTGTCCTGCGATAATTAGTTTTCGAGAAAATGAGTATCTTGCGAGGGATTTCAGGTAAAAATCGTAATTTTCGAAGTATCTCCGATTGTAATAATTAGTATCTCGCTGAATTCGTGTTTGTTTTGCGAGTTCAGAACTGTATTTAGATATGTCCTGCGATAAATAGTTTTCGAGAAAATGAGTATCTTTCGAGGGAGGTCAGGTAAAAATCGTGATTTTCGAAGTATCTCCCATTGTAATAATTTGTATCTAGCTGAATTCGTGTTTGTTTTGCGAGTTCAGAACTGTATTTAGATTTGTCCTGCGATAATTAGTTTTCGAGAAAATGAGTATCTTGCGAGGGATTTCAGGTAAAAATCGTAATTTTCGAAGTATCTCCGATTGTAATAATTAGTATCTCGCTGAATTCGTGTTTGTTTTGCGAGTTCAGAACTGTATTTAGATATGTCCTGCGATAAATAGTTTTCGAGAAAATGAGTATCTTTCGAGGGAGGTCAGGTAAAAATCGTGATTTTCGAAGTATCTCCCATTGTAATAATTTGTATCTAGCTGAATTCGTGTTTGTTTTGCGAGTTCAGAACTGTATTTAGATTTGTCCTGCGATAATTAGTTTTCGAGAAAATGAGTATCTTCCGAGGGATTTCAGGTAAAAATCGTAATTTTCGAAGTATCTCCGTTTGTAATAATTAGTATCTCGCTGGATTCGTGTTTGTTTTGCGAGTTCAGAATTGTATTTAGATATGTGGTGCGATAAATAGTTTTCGAGAAAATGAGTATCTTCCGAGGGAGGTCATATAAAAATCGGGATTTTCGAAGTATTTCCGATTGTAATAATTAGTATCTCGCTGAATTCGTGTTTGTTTTGCGATTTCAGAACTGTATTTAGATATGTCGTGCGATAAGTAGTTTTCGAGAAAATGAGTATCTTCTGAGGGAGGTCAGGTAAAAATCGGGATTTTCGAAGTATCTCCGATTGTAATAATTTGTATCTCGCTGAATTCGTGTTTGTTTTGCGAGTTCAGAACTGTATTTAGATATGTCCTGCGATAAATAGTTTTCGAGAAAATGAGTATCTTTCGAGGGAGGTCAGGTAAAAATCGTGATTTTCGAAGTATCTCCCATTGTAATAATTTGTATCTAGCTGAATTCGTGTTTGTTTTGCGAGTTCAGAACTGTATTTAGATTTGTCCTGCGATAATTAGTTTTCGAGAAAATGAGTATCTTCCGAGGGATTTCAGGTAAAAATCGTAATTTTCGAAGTATCTCCGTTTGTAATAATTAGTATCTCGCTGAATTCGCGTTTGGTTTGCGAGTTCAGAACTGTATTTAGATATGTCGTGCGATAAGTAGTTTTCGAGAAAATGAGTATCTTCCGAGGAAGGTCAGGTAAAAATCGGGATTTTCGAAGTATCTCTGATTGTAATAATTTGTATCTCGCTGAATTCGTGTTTGTTTTGCGAGTTCAGAACTGTATTTAGATTTGTCCTGCGATAATTAGTTTTCGAGAAAATGAGTATCTTCCGAGGGATTTCAGGTAAAAATCGTAATTTTCGAAGTATCTCCGATTGTAATAATTAGTATCTCGCTGAATTCGTGTTTGTTTTGCGAGTTCAGAACTGTATTTAGATATGTCCTGCGATAAATAGTTTTCGAGAAAATGAGTATCTTTCGAGGGAGGTCAGGTAAAATCGTGATTTTCGAAGTATCTCCCATTGTAATAATTTGTATCTAGCTGAATTCGTGTTTGTTTTGCGAGTTCAGAACTGTATTTAGATTTGTCCTGCGATAATTAGTTTTCGAGAAAATGAGTATCTTGCGAGGGATTTCAGGTAAAAATCGTAATTTTCGAAGTATCTCCGATTGTAATAATTAGTATCTCGCTGAATTCGTGTTTGTTTTGCGAGTTCAGAACTGTATTTAGATATGTGGTGCGATAAATAGTTTTCGAGAAAATGAGTATCTTCCGAGGGAGGTCAGGTAAAAATCAGGATTTTCGAAGTATTTCCGATTGTAATAATTAGTATCTCGCTGAATTCGTGTTTGTTTTGCGAGTTCAGAACTGTATTTAGATATGTCGTGCGATAAGTAGTTTTCGAGAAAATGAGTATCTTCTGAGGGAGGTCAGGTAAAAATCGGGATTTTCGAAGTATCTCCGATTTTAATAATTTGTATCTCGCTGAATTCGTGTTTCAGGTAAAAATCGTGATTTTCGAAGTATCTCCCATTGTAATAATTTGTATCTAGCTGAATTCGTGTTTGTTTTGCGAGTTCAGAACTGTATTTAGATTTGTCCTGCGATAATTAGTTTTCGAGAAAATGAGTATCTTGCGAGGGATTTCAGGTAAAAATCGTAATTTTCGAAGTATCTCCGATTGTAATAATTAGTATCTCGCTGAATTCGTGTTTGTTTTGCGAGTTCAGAACTGTATTTAGATATGTCCTGCGATAAATAGTTTTCGAGAAAATGAGTATCTTTCGAGGGAGGTCAGGTAAAAATCGTGATTTTCGAAGTATCTCCCATTGTAATAATTTGTATCTAGCTGAATTCGTGTTTGTTTTGCGAGTTCAGAACTGTATTTAGATTTGTCCTGCGATAATTAGTTTTCGAGAAAATGAGTATCTTGCGAGGGATTTCAGGTAAAAATCGTAATTTTCGAAGTATCTCCGATTGTAATAATTAGTATCTCGCTGAATTCGTGTTTGTTTTGCGAGTTCAGAACTGTATTTAGATATGTCCTGCGATAAATAGTTTTCGAGAAAATGAGTATCTTTCGAGGGAGGTCAGGTAAAAATCGTGATTTTCGAAGTATCTCCCATTGTAATAATTTGTATCTAGCTGAATTCGTGTTTGTTTTGCGAGTTCAGAACTGTATTTAGATTTGTCCTGCGATAATTAGTTTTCGAGAAAATGAGTATCTTCCGAGGGATTTCAGGTAAAAATCGTAATTTTCGAAGTATCTCCGTTTGTAATAATTAGTATCTCGCTGGATTCGTGTTTGTTTTGCGAGTTCAGAATTGTATTTAGATATGTGGTGCGATAAATAGTTTTCGAGAAAATGAGTATCTTCCGAGGGAGGTCATATAAAAATCGGGATTTTCGAAGTATTTCCGATTGTAATAATTAGTATCTCGCTGAATTCGTGTTTGTTTTGCGATTTCAGAACTGTATTTAGATATGTCGTGCGATAAGTAGTTTTCGAGAAAATGAGTATCTTCTGAGGGAGGTCAGGTAAAAATCGGGATTTTCGAAGTATCTCCGATTGTAATAATTTGTATCTCGCTGAATTCGTGTTTGTTTTGCGAGTTCAGAACTGTATTTAGATATGTCCTGCGATAAATAGTTTTCGAGAAAATGAGTATCTTTCGAGGGAGGTCAGGTAAAAATCGTGATTTTCGAAGTATCTCCCATTGTAATAATTTGTATCTAGCTGAATTCGTGTTTGTTTTGCGAGTTCAGAACTGTATTTAGATTTGTCCTGCGATAATTAGTTTTCGAGAAAATGAGTATCTTCCGAGGGATTTCAGGTAAAAATCGTAATTTTCGAAGTATCTCCGTTTGTAATAATTAGTATCTCGCTGAATTCGCGTTTGGTTTGCGAGTTCAGAACTGTATTTAGATATGTCGTGCGATAAGTAGTTTTCGAGAAAATGAGTATCTTCCGAGGAAGGTCAGGTAAAAATCGGGATTTTCGAAGTATCTCTGATTGTAATAATTTGTATCTCGCTGAATTCGTGTTTGTTTTGCGAGTTCAGAACTGTATTTAGATTTGTCCTGCGATAATTAGTTTTCGAGAAAATGAGTATCTTCCGAGGGATTTCAGGTAAAAATCGTAATTTTCGAAGTATCTCCGATTGTAATAATTAGTATCTCGCTGAATTCGTGTTTGTTTTGCGAGTTCAGAACTGTATTTAGATATGTCCTGCGATAAATAGTTTTCGAGAAAATGAGTATCTTTCGAGGGAGGTCAGGTAAAATCGTGATTTTCGAAGTATCTCCCATTGTAATAATTTGTATCTAGCTGAATTCGTGTTTGTTTTGCGAGTTCAGAACTGTATTTAGATTTGTCCTGCGATAATTAGTTTTCGAGAAAATGAGTATCTTGCGAGGGATTTCAGGTAAAAATCGTAATTTTCGAAGTATCTCCGATTGTAATAATTAGTATCTCGCTGAATTCGTGTTTGTTTTGCGAGTTCAGAACTGTATTTAGATATGTGGTGCGATAAATAGTTTTCGAGAAAATGAGTATCTTCCGAGGGAGGTCAGGTAAAAATCAGGATTTTCGAAGTATTTCCGATTGTAATAATTAGTATCTCGCTGAATTCGTGTTTGTTTTGCGAGTTCAGAACTGTATTTAGATATGTCGTGCGATAAGTAGTTTTCGAGAAAATGAGTATCTTCTGAGGGAGGTCAGGTAAAAATCGGGATTTTCGAAGTATCTCCGATTTTAATAATTTGTATCTCGCTGAATTCGTGTTTCAGGTAAAAATCGTGATTTTCGAAGTATCTCCCATTGTAATAATTTGTATCTAGCTGAATTCGTGTTTGTTTTGCGAGTTCAGAACTGTATTTAGATTTGTCCTGCGATAATTAGTTTTCGAGAAAATGAGTATCTTGCGAGGGATTTCAGGTAAAAATCGTAATTTTCGAAGTATCTCCGATTGTAATAATTAGTATCTCGCTGAATTCGTGTTTGTTTTGCGAGTTCAGAACTGTATTTAGATATGTCCTGCGATAAATAGTTTTCGAGAAAATGAGTATCTTTCGAGGGAGGTCAGGTAAAAATCGTGATTTTCGAAGTATCTCCCATTGTAATAATTTGTATCTAGCTGAATTCGTGTTTGTTTTGCGAGTTCAGAACTGTATTTAGATTTGTCCTGCGATAATTAGTTTTCGAGAAAATGAGTATCTTGCGAGGGATTTCAGGTAAAAATCGTAATTTTCGAAGTATCTCCGATTGTAATAATTAGTATCTCGCTGAATTCGTGTTTGTTTTGCGAGTTCAGAACTGTATTTAGATATGTCCTGCGATAAATAGTTTTCGAGAAAATGAGTATCTTTCGAGGGAGGTCAGGTAAAAATCGTGATTTTCGAAGTATCTCCCATTGTAATAATTTGTATCTAGCTGAATTCGTGTTTGTTTTGCGAGTTCAGAACTGTATTTAGATTTGTCCTGCGATAATTAGTTTTCGAGAAAATGAGTATCTTCCGAGGGATTTCAGGTAAAAATCGTAATTTTCGAAGTATCTCCGTTTGTAATAATTAGTATCTCGCTGGATTCGTGTTTGTTTTGCGAGTTCAGAATTGTATTTAGATATGTGGTGCGATAAATAGTTTTCGAGAAAATGAGTATCTTCCGAGGGAGGTCATATAAAAATCGGGATTTTCGAAGTATTTCCGATTGTAATAATTAGTATCTCGCTGAATTCGTGTTTGTTTTGCGAGTTCAGAACTGTATTTAGATATGTCGTGCGATAAGTAGTTTTCGAGAAAATGAGTATCTTCTGAGGGAGGTCAGGTAAAAATCGGGATTTTCGAAGTATCTCCGATTGTAATAATTTGTATCTCGCTGAATTCGTGTTTGTTTTGCGAGTTCAGAACTGTATTTAGATATGTCCTGCGATAAATAGTTTTCGAGAAAATGAGTATCTTTCGAGGGAGGCCAGGTAAAAATCGTGATTTTCGAAGTATCTCCCATTGTAATAATTTGTATCTAGCTGAATTCGTGTTTGTTTTGCGAGTTCAGAACTGTATTTAGATTTGTCCTGCGATAATTAGTTTTCGAGAAAATGAGTATCTTCCGAGGGATTTCAGGTAAAAATCGTAATTTTCGAAGTATCTCCGTTTGTAATAATTAGTATCTCGCTGAATTCGCGTTTGGTTTGCGAGTTCAGAACTGTATTTAGATATGTCGTGCGATAAGTAGTTTTCGAGAAAATGAGTATCTTCCGAGGAAGGTCAGGTAAAAATCGGGATTTTCGAAGTATCTCTGATTGTAATAATTTGTATCTCGCTGAATTCGTGTTTGTTTTGCGAGTTCAGAACTGTATTTAGATATGTCCTGCGATAAATAGTTTTCGAGAAAATGAGTATCTTTCGAGGGAGGTCAGGTAAAAATCGTGATTTTCGAAGTATCTCCCATTGTAATAATTTGTATCTCGCTGAATTCGTGTTTGTTTTGCGAGTTCAGAACTGTATTTAGATTTGTCCTGCGATAATTAGTTTTCGAGAAAATGAGTATCTTCCGAGGGATTTCAGGTAAAAATCGTAATTTTCGAAGTATCTCCGATTGTAATAATAGTATCTCGCTGAATTCGTGTTTGTTTTGCGAGTTCAGAACTGTATTTAGATATGTCGTGCGATAAATAGTTTTCGAGAAAATGAGTATCTTCCGAGGGAGGTCAGGTAAAAATCGGGATTTTCGAAGTATTTCCGATTGTAATAATTAGTATCTCGCTGAATTCGCGTTTGGTTTGCGAGTTCAGAACTGTATTTAGATATGTCCTGCGATAAATAGTTTTCGAGAAAATGAGTATCTTCCGAGGGAGGTCAGGTAAAAATCGGGATTTTCGAAGTATTTCCGATTGTAATAATTAGTATCTCGCTGAATTCGTGTTTGTTTTGCGAGTTCAGAACTGTATTTAGATATGTCGTGCGATAAGTAGTTTTCGAGAAAATGAGTATCTTCCGAGGAAGGTCAGGTAAAAATCGGGATTTTCGAAGTATCTCTGATTGTAATAATTTGTATCTCGCTGAATTCGTGTTTGTTTTGCGAGTTCAGAACTGTATTTAGATATGTCCTGCGATAAATAGTTTTCGAGAAAATGAGTATCTTTCGAGGGAGGTCAGGTAAAAATCGTGATTTTCGAAGTATCTCCCATTGTAATAATTTGTATCTCGCTGAATTCGTGTTTGTTTTGCGAGTTCAGAACTGTATTTAGATTTGTCCTGCGATAATTAGTTTTCGAGAAAATGAGTATCTTCCGAGGGATTTCAGGTAAAAATCGTAATTTTCGAAGTATCTCCGATTGTAATAATTAGTATCTCGCGGAATTCGTGTTTGTTTTGCGAGTTCAGAACTGTATTTAGATATGTCGTGCGATAAATAGTTTTCGAGAAAATGAGTATCTTCCGAGGGAGGTCAGGTAAAAATCGGGATTTTCGAAGTATCTCCGATTGTAATAATTTGTATCTCGCTGAATTCGTGTTTGTTTTGCGAGTTCAGAACTGTATTTAGATTTGTCCTGCGATAATTAGTTTTCGAGAAAATGAGTATCTTCCGAGGGATTTCAGGTAAAAATCGTAATTTTCGAAGTATCTCCGTTTGTAATAATTAGTATCTCGTTGGATTCGTGTTTGTTTTGCGAGTTCAGAACTGTATTTAGATATGTGGTG
>CAUJBT010000234.1:0-13094 GCA_963082735.1 Pocota personata | reverse complement strand
CCCGATTTTTACCTGACCTCCCTCGGAAGATACTCATTTTCTCGAAAACTATTTATCGCAGGACATATCTAAATACAGTTCTGAACTCGCAAAACAAACACGAATTCAGTGAGATACAAATTATTACAATCGGAGATACTTCGAAAATCCCGATTTTTACCTGACCTCCCTCGGAAGATACTCATTTTCTCGAAAACTACTTATCGCACGACATATCTAAATACAGTTCTGAACTCGCAAAACAAACACGAATTCAGCGAGATACTAATTATTACAAACGGAAATACTTCGAAAATCCCGATTTTTACCTGACCTCCCTCGGAAGATACTCATTTTCTCGAAAACTATTTATCGCAGGACATATCTAAATACAGTTCTGAACTCGCAAAACAAACACGAATTCAGCGAGATACAAATTATTACAATCGGAGATACTTCGAAAATCCCGATTTTTACCTGACCTCCCTCGGAAGATACTCATTTTCTCGAAAACTACTTATCGCAGGACAAATCTAAATACAGTTCTGAACTCGCAAAACAAACACGAATTCAGCTAGATACAAATTATTACAATGGAGATACTTCGAAAATCACGACTTTTACCTGACCTCCCTCGGAAGATACTCATTTTCTCGAAAACTACTTATCGCAGGACATATCTAAATACAGTTCTGAACTCGCAAAACAAACACGAATTCAGCGAGATACAAATTATTACAATCGGAGATACTTCGAAAATCCCGATTTTTACCTGACCTCCATTGGAAGATACTCATTTTCTCGAAAACTACTTATCACAGGACATATCTAAATACAGTTCTGAACTCGCAAAACAAACACGAATGCGGCGGGATACAAATTATTACAATGGGAGATACTTCGAAAATCCGATTTTTACCTGTCCTCCATCGGAAGATACTCATTTTCTCGAAAACTACTTATCGCACGACATATCTAAATACAGTTCTGAACTCGCAAAACAAACACGAATTCAGCGAGATACTAATTATTACAATCGGAAATACTTCGAAAATCCCGATTTTTACCTGACCTCCCTCGGAAGATACTCATTTTCTCGAAAACTATTTATCGCAGGACATATCTAAATACAGTTCTGAACTCGCAAAGGAAACACGAATTCAGCGAGATACTAATTATTACAATCGGAAATACTTCGAAAATCAGCGAGATATTAATTATTACAATCGGAGGTACTTCGAAAATCCCGATTTTTACCTGACCTCCCTCGGAAGATACTCATTTTCTCGAAAACTACTTATCGCACGACATATCTAAATACAGTTCTGAACTCGCAAAACAAACACGAATTCAGCGAGATACTAGTTATTACAATCGGAAATACTTCGAAAATCCCGATTTTTACCTGACCTCCCTCGGAAGATACTCATTTTCTCGAAAACTATTTATCGCAGGACATATCTAAATACAGTTCTGAACTCGCAAAACAAACACGAATTCAGTGAGATACAAATTATTACAATCGGAGATACTTCGAAAATCCCGATTTTTACCTGACCTCCCTCGGAAGATACTCATTTTCTCGAAAACTACTTATCGCACGACATATCTAAATACAGTTCTGAACTCGCAAAACAAACACGAATTCAGCGAGATACTAATTATTACAAACGGAAATACTTCGAAAATCCCGATTTTTACCTGACCTCCCTCGGAAGATACTCATTTTCTCGAAAACTATTTATCGCAGGACATATCTAAATACAGTTCTGAACTCGCAAAACAAACACGAATTCAGCGAGATATTAATTATTACAATCGGAGGTACTTCGAAAATCCCGATTTTTACCTGACCTCCCTCAGAAGATACTCATTTTCTCGAAAACTACTTATCGTAGGACAAATCTAAATACAGTTCTGAACTCGCAAAACAAACACGAATTCAGCTAGATACAAATTATTACAATGGGAGATACTTCGAAAATCACGATTTTTGCCTGACCTCCCTCAGAAGATACTCATTTTCTCGAAAACTACTTATCGCAGGACATATCTAAATACAGTTCTGAACTCGCAAAACAAACACGAATTCAGCGAGATACAAATTATTACAATCGGAGATACTTCGAAAATCCCGAATTTTACCTGACCTCCATTGGAAATACTCATTTTCTCGAAAACTACTTATCACAGGACATATCTAAATACAGTTCTGAACTCGCAAAACAAACACGAATTCGGCGGGATACAAATTATTACAATGGGAGATACTTCGAAAATCCCGATTTTTACCTGTCCTCCATTTTAAGATACTCATTATCTCGAAAACTACTTATCACAGGACATATCTAAATACAGTTCCGAACTCGCAAAAAAACACGAATTCAGCGAGATACAAATTATTACAATCGGAGATACTTCGAAAATCCCGATTTTTACCTGACCTCGAAAACTATTTATCGCAGGCCATATCTAAATACAGTTCTGAACTCGCAAAACAAACACGAATTCAGCGAGATACTAATTATTACAATCGGAAATACTTCGAAAATCCCGATTTTTACCTGACCTCGAAAACTATTTATCGCAGGACATATCTAAATACAGTTCTGAACTCGCAAAACAAACACGAATTCGGCGGGATACAAATTATTACAATCGGAGATACTTCGAAAATCCCGATTTTTACCTGTCCTCCATTGGAAGATACTCATTTTCTCGAAAACTACTTATCACAGGACATATCTAAATACAGTTCCGAACTCGCAAAACAAACACGAATTCAGCGAGATAAAAATTATTACAATCGGAGATACTTCGAAAATTACGATTTTTACCTGAAATCCCTCGGAAGATACTCATTTTCTCGAAAACTACTTATCGCAGGACATATCTAAATACAGTTCTGAACTCGCAAAACAAACACGAATTCAGCGAGATACTAATTATTACAATCGGAGATACTTCGAAAATTACGATTTTTACCTGAAATCCCTCGGAAGATACTCATTTTCTCGAAAACTACTTATCGCAAGACAAATCTAAATACAGTTCTGAACTCGCAAAACAAACACGAATTCAGCTAGATACAAATTATTACAATGGGAGATACTTCGAAAATCACGATTTTTACCTGACCTCCCTCGGAAGATACTCATTTTCTCGAAAACTACTTATCGCACGACATATCTAAATACAGTTCTGAACTCGCAAAACAAACACGAATTCAGCGAGATACAAATTATTACTCGAAAATCCCGATTTTTACCTGACCTCCCTCAGAAGATACTCATTTTCTCGAAAACTACTTATCGCACGACATATCTAAATACAGTTCTGAACTCGCAAAACAAACATGAATTGAGCGAGATACTAATTATTACAATCGGAAATACTTCGAAAATCAGCGAGATATTAATTTTTACAATCGGAGGTACTTCGAAAATCCCGATTTTTACCCGACCTCCCTCAGAAGATACTCATTTTCTCGAAAACTACTTACCGCAGGACATATCTAAATACAGTTCGGAACTCGCAAAACAAACAATAATTCAGCGAGATACAAATTATTACAATCGGAGATACTTCGAAAATCCCGATTCTTACCTGACCTCCCTCGGAAGATACTCATTTTCTCGAAAACTACTTATCGCACGACATATCTAAATACAGTTCTGAACTCGCAAAACAAACACTAATTCAGCGGGATACAAATTATTACAATCGGAGATACTTCGAAAATTACGATTTTTACCTGAAATCCCTCCGAAGATACTCATTTTCTCGAAAACTACTTATCGCAGTACAAATCTAGATACAGTTCTGAACTCGCAAAACAAACACGAATTCAGCTAGATACAAATTATTACAATGGGAGATACTTCGAAAATCACGATTTTTACGAGACCTCCCTCAGAAGATACTCATTTTCTCGAAAACTACTTACCGCAGGACATATCTAAATAAAGTTCGGAACTCGCAAAACAAACACTAATTCAGCGAGATACAAATTATTACAATCGGAGATACTTCGAAAATTACAATTTTTACCTGAAATCCCTCCGAAGATACTCATTTTCTCGAAAACTAATTATCGCAGGACAAATCTAAATACAGTTCTGATCTCGCAAAACAAACACGAATTCAGCTAGATACAAATTATTACAATGGGAGATACTTCGAAAATCACGATTTTTACCTGAAATCCCTCCGAAGATACTCATTTTCTCGAAAACTAATTATCGCAGGACAAATCTAAATACAGTTCTGAACTCGCAAAACAAACACGAATTCAGCTAGATACAAATTATTACAATGGGAGATACTTCGAAAATCACGATTTTTACGAGACCTCCCTCGGAAGATACTCATTTTCTCGAAAACTATTTATCGCAGGACATATCTAAATACAGTTCTGTACTCGCAAAACAAACACGAATTCAGCGAGATACAAATTATTACAATGGGAGATACTTCGAAAATCACGATTTTTACGAGACCTCCCTCGGAAGATACTCATTTTCTCGAAAACTATTTATCGCAGGACATATCTAAATACAGTTCTGAACTCGCAAAACAAACACGAATTCAGCTAGATACAAATTATTACAATTTGAGATACTTCGAAAATCCCGATTTTTACCTGACCTCCCTCGGAAGATACTCATTTTCTCGAAAACTACTTATCGCAGGACAAATCTAAATACAGTTCTGAACTCGCAAAACAAACACGAATTCAGCTAGATACAGATTATTACAATGGGAGATACTTCGAAAATCACGATTTTTTACTTAACCTCCCTCGGAAGATACTCATTTTCTCGAAAACTACTTATCGCAGGACATATCTAAATACAGTTCTGAACTCGCAAAACAAACACGAATTCAGCGAGATACAAATTATTACAATCGGAGATACTTCGAAAATCCCGATTTTTACCTGACCTCCATTGGAAGATACTCATTTTCTCGAAAACTACTTATCACAGGACATATCTAAATACAGTTCTGAACTCGCAAAACAAACACGAATGCGGCGGGATACAAATTATTACAATGGGAGATACTTCGAAAATCCCGATTTTTACCTGTCCTCCATCGGAAGATACTCATTTTCTCGAAAACTACTTATCGCACGACATATCTAAATACAGTTCTGAACTCGCAAAACAAACACGAATTCAGCGAGATACTAATTATTACAATCGGAAATACTTCGAAAATCCCGATTTTTACCTGACCTCCCTCGGAAGATACTCATTTTCTCGAAAACTATTTATCGCAGGACATATCTAAATACAGTTCTGAACTCGCAAAGGAAACACGAATTCAGCGAGATACTAATTATTACAATCGGAAATATTCGAAAATCAGCGAGATATTAATTATTACAATCGGAGGTACTTCGAAAATCCCGATTTTTACCTGACCTCCCTCGGAAGATACTCATTTCCTCGAAAACTACTTATCGCACGACATATCTAAATACAGTTCTGAACTCGCAAAACAAACACGAATTCAGCGAGATACTAGTTATTACAATCGGAAATACTTCGAAAATCCCGATTTTTACCTGACCTCCCTCGGAAGATACTCATTTTCTCGAAAACTATTTATCGCAGGACATATCTAAATACAGTTCTG
This sequence comes from Pocota personata, assembly GCA_963082735.1. Lineage (NCBI taxonomy): Eukaryota > Metazoa > Arthropoda > Insecta > Diptera > Syrphidae > Pocota > Pocota personata. Next base: position 7,472 of record CAUJBT010000234.1, on the reverse strand, counting down.
AACTCGCAAAACAAACACGAATTCAGCGAGATACAAATTATTACAATCGGAGATACTTCGAAAATCCCGATTTTTACCTGACCTCCCTCGGAAGATACTCATTTTCTCGAAAACTACTTATCGCACGACATATCTAAATACAGTTCTGAACTCGCAAAACAAACACGAATTCAGCGAGATACTAATTATTACAAACGGAAATACTTCGAAAATCCCGATTTTTACCTGACCTCCCTCGGAAGATACTCATTTTCTCGAAAACTATTTATCGCACGACATATCTAAATACAGTTCTGAACTCGCAAAACAAACACGAATTCAGCGAGATATTAATTATTACAATCGGAGGTACTTCGAAAATCCCGATTTTTACCTGACCTCCCTCAGAAGATACTCATTTTCTCGAAAACTACTTATCGCAGGACAAATCTAAATACAGTTCTGAACTCGCAAAACAAACACGAATTCAGCTAGATACAAATTATTACAATGGGAGATACTTCGAAAATCACGATTTTTACCTGACCTCCCTCAGAAGATACTCATTTTCTCGAAAACTACTTATCGCAGGACATATCTAAATACAGTTCTGAACTCGCAAAACAAACACGAATTCAGCGAGATACAAATTATTACAATCGGAGATACTTCGAAAATCCCGAATTTTACCTGACCTCCATTGGAAGATACTCATTTTCTCGAAAACTACTTATCACAGGACATATCTAAATACAGTTCTGAACTCGCAAAACAAACACGAATTCGGCGGGATACAAATTATTACAATGGGAGATACTTCGAAAATCCCGATTTTTACCTGTCCTCCATTGGAAAATACTCATTATCTCGAAAACTACTTATCACAGGACATATCTAAATACAGTTCCGAACTCGCAAAAAAAACACGAATTCAGCGAGATACAAACTATTACAATCGGAGATACTTCGAAAATCCCGATTTTTACCTGACCTCGAAAACTATTTATCGCAGGCCATATCTAAATACAGTTCTGAACTCGCAAACAAACACGAATTCAGCGGGATACTAATTATTACAATCGGAAATACTTCGAAAATCCCGATTTTTAAATGACCTCGAAAACTATTTATCGCAGGACATATCTAAATACAGTTCTGAACTCGCAAAACAAACACGAATTCGGCGGGATACAAATTATTACAATCGGAGATACTTCGAAAATTACGATTTTTACCTGTCCTCCATTGGAAGATACTCATTTTCTCGAAAACTACTTATCACAGGACATATCTAAATACAGTTCCGAACTCGCAAAACAAACACGAATTCAGCGAGATAAAAATTATTACAATCGGAGATACTTCGAAAATTACGATTTTTACCTGAAATCCCTCGGAAGATACTCATTTTCTCGAAAACTACTTATCGCAAGACAAATCTAAATACAGTTCTGAACTCGCAAAACAAACACGAATTCAGCTAGATACAAACTATTACAATGGGAGATACTTCGAAAATCACGATTTTTACCTGACCTCCCTCGGAAGATACTCATTTTCTCGAAAACTATTTATCGCAGGACATATCTAAATACAGTTCTGAACTCGCAAAACAAACACGAATTCAGCGAGATACAAATTATTACTCGAAAATCCCGATTTTTACCTGACCTCCCTCAGAAGATACTCATTTTCTCGAAAACTACTTATCGCACGACATATCTAAATACAGTTCTGAACTCGCAAAACAAACATGAATTCAGCGAGATACTAATTATTACAATCGGAAATACTTCGAAAATCCCGATTTTTACCTGACCTCCCTCGTAAGATACTCATTTTCTCGAAAACTATTTATCGCACGACATACCTAAATACAGATCTGAACTCGCAAAACAAACACGAATTCAGCGAGATACTAATTATTACAATCGGAGATACTTCGAAAATCCCGATTTTTACCTGACCTCCCTCGGAAGATACTCATTTTCTCGAAAACTACTTATCGCACGACATATCTAAATACAGTTCTGAACTCGCAAAACAAACACGAATTCAGCGAGATACTAGTTATTACAATCGGAAATACTTCGAAAATCCCGATTTTTACGTGACCTCCCTCGGAAGATACTCATTTTCTCGAAAACTATTTATCGCAGGACATATCTAAATACAGTTCTGAACTCGCAAAACAAACACGAATTCAGCGAAATACAAATTATTACAATCGGAGATACTTCGAAAATCCCGATTTTTACCTGACCTCCCTCGGAAGATACTCATTTTCTCGAAAACTACTTATCGCACGACATATCTAAATACAGTTCTGAACTCGCAAAACAAACACGAATTCAGCGAGATACTAGTTATTACAAACGGAAATACTTCGAAAATCCCGATTTTTACCTGACCTCCCTCGGAAGATACTCATTTTCTCGAAAACTATTTATCGCAGGACATATCTAAATACAGTTCTGAACTCGCAAAACAAACACGAATTCAGCGAGATATTAATTATTACAATCGGAGGTACTTCGAAAATCCCGATTTTTACCTGACCTCCCTCGGAAGATACTCATTTTCTCGAAAACTACTTATCGCACGACATATCTAAATACAGTTCTGAACTCGCAAAACAAACACGAATTCAGCTAGATACAAATTATTACAATGGGAGATACTTCGAAAATCACGATTTTTACCTGACCTCCCTCAGAAGATACTCATTTTCTCGAAAACTACTTATCGCAGGACATATCTAAATACAGTTCTGAACTCGCAAAACAAAAACGAATTCAGCGAGATACAAATTATTACAATCGGAGATACTTCGAAAATCCCGAATTTTACCTGACCTCCATTGGAAGATACTCATTTTCTCGAAAACTACTTATCACAGGACATATCTAAATACAGTTCTGAACTCGCAAAACAAACACGAATTCGGCGGGATACAAATTATTACAATGGAGATACTTCGAAAATCCCGATTTTTACCTGTCCTCCATTGGAAGATACTCATTATCTCGAAAACTACTTATCACAGGACATATCTAAATACAGTTCCGAACTCGCAAAAAAAACACGAATTCAGCGAGATACAAATTATTACAATCGGAGATACTTCGAAAATCCCGATTTTTACCTGACCTCGAAAACTATTTATCGCAGGCCATATCTAAATACAGTTCTGAACTCGCAAAACAAACACGAATTCAGCGAGATACTAATTATTACAATCGGAAATACTTCGAAAATCCCGATTTTTACCTGACCTCCCTCGGAAGATACTCATTTTCTCGAAAACTATTTATCGCACGACATATCTAAATACAGTTCTGAACTCGCAAAACAAACACGAATTCAGCGAGATACTAATTATTACAATCGGAGATACTTCGAAAATTACGATTTTTACCTGAAATCCCTCGGAAGATACTCATTTTCTCGAAAACTAATTATCGCAGGACAAATCTAAATACAGTTCTGAACTCGCAAAACAAACACGAATTCAGCTAGATACAAATTATTACAATGGGAGATACTTCGAAAATCACGATTTTTACCTGACCTCCCTCGAAATATACTCATTTTCCCTCGAAAGGTACTCATTTTCTCGAAAACTATTTATCGCAAGACATATCTAAATACAGTTCTGAACTCGCAAAACAAACACGAATTCAGCGAGATACAAATTATTACAATCGGAGATACTTCGAAAATCCCGATTTTTACCTGACCTCCCTCGGAAGATACTCATTTTCTCGAAAACTACTTATCGCACGACATATCTAAATACCGTTCTGAACTCGCAAAACAAACACGAATTCAGCGAGATACTAATTATTACAATCGGAAATACTTCGAAAATCCCGATTTTTACCTGACCTCCCTCGGAAGATACTCATTTTCTCGAAAACTATTTATCGCACGACATATCTAGATACAGTTCTGAACTCGCAAAACAAACACGAATTCAGCGAGATACTAATTATTACAAGCGGAAGATACTCATTTTCTCGAAAACTACTTATCGCAGGACAAATCTAAATACAGTTCTGAACTCGCAAAACAAACACGAATTCAGCTAGATACAAATTATTACAATGGGAGATACTTCGAAAATCACGATTTTTACCTGACCTCCTTCGAAAGATACTCATTTTCTCGAAAACTATTTATCGCAGGACATATCTAAATACAGTTCTGAACTCGCAAAACAAACACGAATTCAGCGAGATACAAATTATTACAATCGGAGATACTTCGAAAATCCCGATTTTTACCTGACCTCCCTCGGAAGATACTCATTTTCTCGAAAACTACTTATCGCACGACATATCTAAATACACCTCTGAACTCGCAAAACAAACACGAATTCAGCGAGATACTAATTATTACAATCGGAAATACTTCGAAAATCACGATTTTTACCTGACCTCCCTCGAAAGATACTCATTTTCTCGAAAACTATTTATCGCACGACATATCTAAATACAGTTCTGAACTCGCAAAACAAACACGAATTCAGCGAGATACAAATTATTACAATCGGAGATACTTCGAAAATCCCGATTTTTACCTGACCTCCCTCGGAAGATACTCATTTCCTCGAAAACTACTTATCGCACGACATATCTAAATACAGTTCTGAACTCGCAAAACAAACACGAATTCAGCGAGATACTAATTATTACAATCGGAAATACTTCGAAAATCCCGATTTTTACCTGACCTCCCTCGGAAGATACTCATTTTCTCGAAAACTATTTATCGCACGACATATCTAAATACAGTTCTGAACTCGCAAAACAAACACGAATTCAGCGAGATACAAATTATTACAATCGGAGATACTTCGAAAATTACGATTTTTACCTGAAATCCCTCGGAAGATACTCATTTTCTCGAAAACTAATTATCGCAGGACACATCTAAATACAGTTCTGAACTCGCAAAACAAACACGAATTCAGCGAGATACTAATTATTACAATCGGAAATACTTCGAAAATCCCGATTTTTACCTGACCTCCCTCGGAAGATACTCATTTTCTCGAAAACTATTTATCGCACGACATATCTAAATACAGTTCTGAACTCGCAAAACAAACACGAATTCAGCGAGATACTAATTATTACAATCGGAGATACTTCGAAAATTACGATTTTTACCTGAAATCCCTCGGAAGATACTCATTTTCTCGAAAACTAATTATCGCAGGACACATCTAAATACAGTTCTGAACTCGCAAAACAAACACGAATTCAGCTAGATACAAATTATTACAATGGGAGATACTTCGAAAATCACGATTTTTACCTGACCTCCCTCGAAAGATACTCATTTTCTCGAAAACTATTTATCGCAGGACATATCTAAATACAGTTCTGAACTCGCAAAACAAACACGAATTCAGCGAGATACTAATTATTACAATCGGAGATACTTCGAAAATCCCGATTTTTACCTGACCTCCCTCGGAAGATACTCATTTTCTCGAAAACTAGTTATCGCACGACATATCTAAATACAGTTCTGAACTCGCAAAACAAACACGAATTCAGCGAGATACTAATTATTACAATCGGAAATACTTCGAAAATCCCGATTTTTACCTGACCTCCCTCGGAAGATACTCATTTTCTCGAAAACTATTTATCGCACGACATATCTAAATACAGTTCTGAACTCGCAAAACAAACACGAATTCAGCGAGATACTAATTATTACAATCGGAGATACTTCGAAAATTACGATTTTTACCTGAAATCCCTCGGAAGTTACTCATTTTCTCGAAAACTAATTATCGCAGGACAAATCTAAATACAGTTCTGAACTCGCAAAACAAACACGAATTCAGCTAGATACAAATTATTACAATGGGAGATACTTCGAAAATCACGATTTTTACCTGACCTCCCTCGAAAGATACTCATTTTCTCGAAAACTATTTATCGCAGGACATATCTAAATACAGTTCTGAACTCGCAAAACAAACACTAATTCAGCGAGATACAAATTATTACAATCGGAGATACTTCGAAAATTACGATTTTTACCTGAAATCCCTCCGAAGATACTCATTTTCTCGAAAACAACTTATCGCAGTACAAATCTAACTACAGTTCTGAACTCGCAAAACAACCACGAATTCAGCTGGATACAAATTATTACAATGGGAGATACTTCGAAAATCACGATTTTTACCTGACCTCCCTCGGAAGATACTCATTTTCTCGAAAACTACTTATCGCAGGACAAATCTAAATACAGTTCTGAACTCGCAAAACAAACACGAATTCAGCTAGATACAAATTATTACAATGGGAGATACTTCGAAAATCACGATTTTTACCTGACCTCCCTCGGAAGATACTCATTTTCTCGAAAACTATTTATCGCAGGACATATCTAAATACAGTTCTGAACTCGCAAAATAAACGCGAATTCAGCGAGATTCAAATTATTACAATCGGAGATACTTCGAAAATCCCGATTTTTACCTGACCTCCCTCGGAAGATACTCATTTTCTCGAAAACTACTTATCGCACGACATATCTAAATACAGTTCTGAACTCGCAAAACAAACACGAATTCAGCGAGATACTAGTTATTACAATCGGAAATACTTCGAAAATCCCGATTTTTACCTGACCTCCCTCGGAAGATACTCATTTTCTCGAAAACTACTTATCGCAGGACAAATCTAAATACAGTTCTGAACTCGCAAAACAAACACGAATTCAGCTAGATACAAAATTATTTACAATGGGAGATACTTCGAAAATCACGACTTTACCTGACCTCCCTCGGAAGATACTCATTTTCTCGAAAACTACTTATCGCAGGACATATCTAAATACAGTTCTGAACTCGCAAAACAAACACACGAATTCAGCGAGATACAAATTATTACAATCGGAGATACTTCGAAAATCCCGATTTTTACCTGACCTCCATTGGAAGATACTCATTTTCTCGAAACTACTTATCACAGGACATATCTAAATACAGTTCTGAACTCGCAAAACAAACACGAATGCGGCGGGATACAAAATTATTACAATGGGAGATACTTCGAAAATCCCGATTTTTACCTGTCCTCCATCGGAAGATACTCATTTTCTCGAAAACTACTTATCGCACGACATATCTAAATACAGTTCTGAACTCGCAAAACAAACACGAATTCAGCGAGATACTAATTATTACAATCGAAATACTTCGAAAATCCCGATTTTTTACCTGACCTCCCTCGGAAGATACTCATTTTCTCGAAAACTATTTATCGCAGGACATATCTAAATACAGTTCTGAACTCGCAAAGGAAATACGAATTCAGCGAGATACTAATTATTACAATCGAAATACTTCTGAAAATCAGCGAGATATTAATTATTACAATCGGAGGTACTTCGAAAATCCCGATTTTTTACCTGACCTCCCTCGGAAGATACTCATTTTCTCGAAAACTACTTATCGCACGACA